>PVKM010005875.1:0-46334 GCA_004027735.1 Carollia perspicillata | reverse complement strand
CTTTCATTTAGAATGGAAGGGCAGATAAAGCACTTCTCAGATAAGGTCAAGTTCAAGGAGTTCATCATCACCAAGTCCTTATTATAAGAAATGTTAAAGGGACTTACCTAAGAAAAAGAAGATAAAAAATATGAACAGTGAAAGGACAGCAAACTCACAGTTATTAACATCCACACCTAAAACAAAAGCAGACTAAGTGGTCACCTAAAACAGGAGCAGAGCCACAGAAATAGAGGTCACATGGAAGGTTAGCAACAGAGGAGTGGGAGGAGGAGAGGAGGGGAGAAGGTACAGAGAATAAGTAGCATAGACGGTGGGGAGAAAATAGACAGGGAGAGGGCAAGAGTAGTGTGGGAAATGTAGAAGCTAAAGAACTTATGATACATGGACATGAACTAAAGGGGGGAATATTGGGAGGAAAGGTGTACAGGGTAAAGGGGAATGAAGGGGGGAAATGGGACAACTGTAGAGGCATAATCAATAAAATATATTAAAAAAGAAAAAAAAAACTTACCTGTAGCCTAGTGATTACTGCAACAACCTCCCTACTCAAAACTACCTCCCCAAGAAGATAAGGAAGGTATGTACAAAAATAATGATTATTTATAAAAAGATTTATAGGAACATTTTGACTGGGGTTATGGAAACCTGGAGTCTGTTGAGTAAAAGTAAGAAAGTTTCCCCCTCCCCCTTGGACTCTCGTTGGCATCCAGATGTCTGTGGTCATTAATCACTTCCTGACTGCAGTCCCCTCCAATTTTCCCCTTCCCCTGCCATAAAAGAAGCTTGCATTCTGAACTTTCTCAAGGGCCCTTTAGGACACTAATCTGCCATCTTCTTGGCTTGTTGGCTTCCTGAATAAAATCACTTTCCTTGCCCCAATTCCTTGTCACTCGACTTATTGTGAGCAGTGTGAGCTCCCACTTGATTACAACAGCATTCCTCCTCTGCGGTCAGCGGGATATTCTTCCAGGTCGCTAGTGGCCATTATGCAAGTTTTGATGATGGCTCTTCTGTGCATATCGTCTCACATGAGCAGCAGTGGAAACTATACTTGAACTTCTGCCAAGCCTCAGTGACTGTAAGATAAGGCCACCTGATTTTGGGACTATTAAAACATGAAGGAAGCATGTGTCTTAGAATCAATAAAAGGCAGCCTATAGACCTGGGAGGGACTGCTGTGATCTGCTGAGGGATGTTGGCTGCACTGGCTTGGTCCCCAGCCTGATGGCCTGAGACCGTTGTCTGGTCATAACTGCCGAAGGTTTTTTAGAAGTGAATTTATTAATCTTTTCGCCCTTTGGTTTGACCTCATTAAGTCCATTCTAGGGCAACAGAAAAGTTTGACTTTTCAGTGTATTACATGTCCAAAAGAAGGGAAATGTTTTAGATTTTAAGGAATTTTTAAGATACTATCAAATAAATTGGCAATGGCAAACTCCCCCTCTCTCACACACAAAAAAACAGAAGTAATGGTTCAAAAATTACTGCAATTATGATGTAGCTACAGTATGTTGCAAGGACAAAACATAAGCAGCTTTTAAAATCTCAGCCATTTTCAAAATAGTTGCTTGTTTATGTAGTAGCTTGCCGTAGAGAATAGATATTTGGAGTTTAGAAAAAATTAGATCAACTCAACACATGACACATGATTGTATTACGGTATAGCAGCCAGACATTTTTGAAATACTCACTTATATAAGCCCCTAATTTTTTTGGCACCCTTTGCTCTTTCTTCAACTCAAGCGTTAGTATCTTTCTGTGATCTTGTCTCAGGGGAGGAATGTATGAACTCAAAAGAGAGAAACAAAAAGAGAATTGATTCCTGGCTCCAGTTCATAAAAATCCAAATCTCACAGGGAACAGTGGGGAGCCTTGAAATACATAAAATGTTTAAAAGCAGGGCATTTGAAAGTGGTGGGTTATTCCACACCTACTCCACTGCCGTCTCGTACCTCCCCCCTCCCAGAAGAGACCACAAGAAAAGAAGAGCCAAAGAACGGAAGCAGTGTTTTTCACCATTGCACCTCGCCGCTCCTCAACACAATTCAGTCATTGTCAGAAGAAAGGGACAAAGCACATGCAGCTATGATTACGATAAGAAATGTTTCATAAAATTAAATATAACGGAGAGAACATGTGCAAGTGTGAGATCTAGCTACATAATTTGTGCAGCACAATACAGAAATGAAAATGTGGGATCCCTTGTCCAAAGAGCAGGGGGAAAATGTGATTAAAATACTAACCAACCTCTAAGGCTTTTTCTTTTCTCTGCAAGCCTGCTTTTGGATTTATCATGGTATTTCATACTTGCTATTTAATGTTCTAAGTAAAAAGAATTTAAATTTACATTATTACCATGACTTTTCCCAGCCATCTTTATACTCTGCCAGGCCAGTTTTAAATGCAAACATAAGAGCACTGAACTCATACGTGCGATCACCGAAACAGAAACACTGCACAAAAATTCCCAGTGACTTTTACTTCATTTCCTGATACACATACATTAACCAATACTCTCTACTTTCAGCTTACTGATGCGCAAGGGAAAGAAAAAGAAACTATGGACTTCTCCATCTTTTCCTTTTCTTCTATGCCATCATTTTTAGTCTAATACAGGGAAGTACCATGAATAAGAAAAGATGTGATAAGTTTCTTTGCTAATTCACATTTCTAGAATGTCATTGCCTTCTTGCTTTGAAAACCAATTACGGTTCAAAGGAAAAAGCATGGCCTCCCGGGGCTGTCAGCACCGTGTCCCCACCGCGATTACTCAGTTATGGGTGTAAAATCATCCTGAACCTGCTTTGAGTCTCACTAAGCCCCCACACAACATGGTCCACTGGATTCCTGAGCTCAGGAGGCATCACAAACACTCAGGCATATCAAAGGGTGGCTCAGTTAGAAACCCTACCCATACAACATGCTCTATTGATGTACTGCCGAAACACAAACTCAAAGATAAAATTACAGGAGTTCAAAGACAGCAATGACAGAAAATTAAACCAAACCAGAAAACCTTCTGAATATGGGCCCCTGTGCAACTGCCCACGTCACACACCCACACAGCAGCCCTAACTGGTGATCTAATCAGCATCCTATTTGAGATCCCAAACAGCAGTGCTGTTAATCACCAGATATGTAAGTGAAGAACCTCTGCAGAATACCATTCTGGGGCTATTGCCGCAGTCCTAGCCTTAAGGTTTTCCTGGCTGAAGTCGCAGGTACCAGGAAAAAGTTTGCATTTGAAAATGTTCCCATTTTAAAAGGATAAATTAGACAAAGTAATCTCCAATTCATTCAAATGAAAAGAAATTAGCAAGGTGACGATGACTGGATTGTAACCAGTGCAATTTCAAGCTTTAGTGAAAAGCATATTGGAGTGCATGTACTTCCCAGTGCCCCAGTCATAAAATAGTTACCTACGTTGCCACTTATTCTTCCAAAGCATTAATCTACATACACGGATAGGTAGCCATACTGCTATGATTGATGAAGAGGTGATATTAAATCTAGTGCATTTTTATACTTGTGTTTCCAACACTTTTGAATTGGGAAAGTTAACCTGGAAAAGCAGTAAGGTAAAGATGCATTGTAGGGAAGACTTTAAGAGTGTGCGTGCTGGAGCCAGCCTGCCCAGGGTTCAAATCTTGGCTCTATCTTTTACTGCTTAGATGACCTTGGGCCAGTTACTGTCTCTCTCTCTGTGCCACAATTTCCTCTTATGAAAAGTGGAGATAATAATGGGACCCATCTTAAACGATGCTTGTATTAAATGAACTCCACAGTAAAAGCACTTAAAAAGTGCCTGATACGTGGGAAGCACTTGTATATATTTGTGTGTGTGTGTGTATATATGTATATATATATACTTGTATATATAATATATAATATAATATATTATATTATTTTCAATAGCATAGTTATAAGTTTAACCAAAATAACAGTTTGGTTATTTTATAGAGAAATGAAAGTAAAATTAGATTTAAAATTGTGTTTCAGATGACTATTGTCTTAACTCTATGAAATAAGACATGCATGCTTCAAAAAGTAAATAGTTCAAAAATATAAGAATTTCCATAGATAATTTATAGCTGATTCTCAAATAATAATACATTATTATGAACACATCAGTGCAATCTATAATCTGTAAAAATATGACACTTAATAAACTTTGCTATTTAAATGCAAATTCACTTCAAAATTTTTCTGGACCTTCAGTTCAAAACTATAGTAGTTCTCCCCTTACCCACTTATCCGTGAGGGTTCTATTCCAAGACCCACAGTGGGTGCCTGAAACCACAGGTAGTATGGAATCCTTCACTTACAGTACTATGTTTTCTCCTGTACACACATGCCTATGATAAACTTTAATTTATAAACTGGGAAATTTCACAGATAGATTTGTTTTTACCATAGATCTTGGCAATCTCAGCTTATGACAGTTGTTCTTATTAAGGTGAGAACTTTTATCTTTCCATTTAAAGAAATTGCTTTATGGCTTCTCTTTAGCACACCCAAACTGCAGTCATCTCTACTCTTGTGCTCTGGGGCCATTATTAAGTAAAATAAGTGTTACTTCAACACAAGCCCTGCGATACCAACAACCAGTCTGACAACCAACATGGCTTGGCAACTAACGAGTGGGGAGGTCTAAACCCTGGAGAGGCTAGACAAGGCGCTGACCCACGTCCCAGGTGGGGCCGCGCAGAACTCACGAGATTTCATCACCCTGCTCAGGACTGCGGACAATTTAAAACTTACGAATTGTTTATTTCTGGAAGTTTCTGCTTAATATTTTAGGATGTCAATTGAACACGGGTAAGTGAAACTTCAGGAAGTCAAATTGAGTAAGGGGGATTACTATACATCAATATCTTTTATTTGGAGAAACAGTCCAGGTGAGAGTAGCCAGCAGAGAAAATTACTGAAAGAACGCCCAATGGCCTCTTTACCTGGTCTCTACCAACCCACAGGCATAGATTTGAAGCTTGTAGTTTTTGCACCCTCATCACGGACTTCCTTCCAGATCTGTGCTGGTGTGGAGCTCCTTCCTGCTTCCTTCTGCTGACTGCTCTGCCTGACACGGCCGCGACTGCTGCTGGGGGGTCGTGACGGTAATGACGACAGACTGCTCTGGGATCGCCAGGCTTTTCAATTATTTCAGCTGTTACGTGTTCATTATTACCAGTCATTATCAAATCAGCCAGCCAGCATATCCATGAAAATTCATTGTCATTTGCTCGCAGGGTGGCTTTCTCATCGGGGACGGTGGTCCCTAAGAGGATGGAGAAAGGTGCTGGCTTGCCAACCGGTTGTGCTCTGCCCAGGGGTGCGGTTGAACAATGTAGCAGGCACGCTTTTGCCTAAAAGAGGTGATTCGTGGTAGGATACCTTTTAAGTCTAATTAAACATGCTCACGAGAAAGATGTTCTTCAAGCAGCTGACAGCATCTTGGGGGTGTGGATATGGTTGGTATGGGGTGTAGGAAGCTACAGTGGTAGTACTGGTGTATGGGTAGGACTATGGTTTTTCCTATCAACTATAAAATGAAATGCTAGGAATATATATATCTGTGAAAAATAAACACTCATGTGTTTAAAAGAAGCGAAAGACCCTCCACAGAACACTTTGAAATGATATTTAGCTTAGATTTCTCTTCGTAATATTTGGTTGTTCTTTGATTTGGAATATTCCCTTTTTAAGGAAAGTTTGGTGTAACGTTCCTCAGCTGGATCTGTAAGGAAGGCTATTTTGTCTCTTTCATGGAAATGGATCAGATAGGAAATTATATTCCTAGTGAGAAAACAACGGCTATTGCCCCCTCTACACACACACAAACCTCCAAAAGGCGTTTTTTTCTACTGTAGCAATTATTTTGAACAATAACTAGCTTCGGTGAATTAAATTCACTTTTTTCCCTTTCCCACAGGCAGTTAGCTGCAGGTAAGCAGCATCAGAAAAACACCAATTTCAGGCAGGTGGACTATTTATCTCCTGAAGGACACAAGCAAGAGCTAAACATCGATGATAGTATTTTGATGGTATTTGCATTTTCTTTCCCTTTCTGTGTGCTAGATGGTCACTTTGTGACTCATCTTTTGTTGTTACTTTGAAAGCATAATAACGATAATTCGTAAAACTTTGGTAACATCAAATAAGAAAAGTTTATCACAAAATGTCCAAGGTTACTACTTCTTCTCTGGTTACAGAGTTTGAACCAACACAGCAGGTTCTAATACCCATGAAATAAGAATCTCATGAGCAGAGGAAACCCATTTCGGAGGACAGTGGGAAACTACTTGCCTGAGACACTTCTGCTTAGAATCAAAAATGCCACATGGCGACACATTTCTGAAGAACAAGATCCTGCTGTCTGTGGAACTTCACACTGCTCAACAGCTTATTTTCATTCCAAAGAAAAACCCCAAATGAAAGTCAGTTTGATTTTATAATTTAGTGTAGTACTCTGAAAGGCCCTTTCCTCATCTCCCAGGGCATTGGGAAAGAAGCCTGCAGGATTGGTAGAGATGGCGAAGGGTCTGGGAAAGCTCAGGGTTACGAACGTTCTTCCCCTGAGAAGTCAGATGGTGTTTACCTGAGTCGACTCCCACCTAATCCATATGCTCGGCCACGTTTAAAGTAGAAAGATGAAGACGGGAGAAATTACTAGAATGTGCTTTTAAGGAAAAGAATTAAATATATCACACCTTATGGTAAAGCAATTTTCAGATGTTTCTGGGTGTATCTTGTGACATCATTAGTGTAGAAAATATTTAGAATATATAAAAGATGATATATAATGACTATAATAAAATAATATCTATTATAAAGAAAACTGGTCTTTGAAGATATTTCCATGGCATTGATACTGAAGGAAATAAAATGTTGAAGTTCTTCATGTTTAGGTGTAAACATGTTTCCGGAGTCAGCTGAAACTAATTGAAATATGTGTGCTGAGAGAGGGCAAAGGGTGATTCTGGAGTTTGTTGAAAGCTTAGAGAATGCAGGTATTTGATTTAAAAAAAAGCTTTTTTGTAGAAAGTGAAAATTGAGCTAGTATTTTTGCCACAATGGAGTATGGGAAGAATATTAGAATGTTGTTACATACATAAGAGAAGGTTTAAGAGTTGTACTTGGGAAATGTTATTAACACAATAATATTGGATAGGATGTCAGTGTTAGTCTCTTCTTAATACCTAGAAGCTCTGATTTATTAAAAATACCTGGAAATTAAGCCTCACCTTAGATCATCAGAGTAGCTAATTTTGTCAATCAGACAAAGCAAGCCATACAAAGCATAAGAATTAACAGCCACTTAAAAAAAGAAAAACAGAGGAAAAAACATGTACAATTTAGTTTGATTTTATTAGCAAAGCATAAGAACATACCAAGCCTGCAATTGTGAGCTATTTAGAGTGACAACTGCTAATTTATTGTATAGCAGCTTTTTTATTTTGTCATTTTGTAGTAATTCATGTGTAGAGCAATGGACTACGAAAGAAGCTCTGTGAGATTCAGAAATGCAAGCCTTGCACAAAAAATTAAATTAGCTCTTGGTATATAGAAGTTTGCTGGTAATAGTATATTTTAAGAAACATCAAATTGTCACTTTTCTTATTATTAAAAAGAGCTACTTTAGTTTCCATTTCTTAATTCCTTTTGAATCACAAGTTGTTTCAAACTTTCCTACCTAAATTACATTTATGCCCTATACTTTGTTAACTTTGAGGATTTATATTTTGAAAAGTACAGATAATTCTTAAAATTGAAATGTGTCTGTATTTTAAAAATAAATGAAAACACTTTTTAATTTAAAAATAGGTTGCATATTCAAAATTAAAAATAAAAATTAGAAAATAAATGCCCAATTGGATTAATTCATTATATATAATACATAAACTTATTGCATATGTATTATATGTATATATACATGTATATATAATACATAATATAAATTAATTACATATATATTCACAATTTGGCTTATTAGCCACCAAATACACATGTAATAAATAAAACACTGGCAGTGATACATCTTATCGTGGCAATATTCTATTAAATGTGCTGCTCACCTGAATTTCACTATTTTGGAAATCAAACTCTTGACTTCAATAGAAGGGGCTGGTTTATTCTTTCCAAACAAAAAACATCCAGGGGAATTTTACCTGAGATTTTATAAATAGAACAAAAGGATTTGTAGAGGCTAGAAATCCTACAAAAGGCTAATCTGAAAGTCTGCATTGAAAAGCATGTGGTGCATTTTGCTTTATAGTTAATTTAAATAAAATTCACACTGAGCAAACTATAAGCACTCTAGTGTACTAACATTTCTGTTCAACGTTCCCCTTTTCACCTACCCCATGCTCACAAGGATTACTAAGTAATTGTTTTAGCAGCCAGTAGCTGGAAAAGTTCAAACTAGATTATTTTTTCTGGTGTAGATTACATATTTCTTTAAAAATACAATATGTATCTTTAAATTAACTATAATCTATTGATCCTATTTGGTGTGTACCATGTTTTTCCTAAACTGCTTGCAAAAAATATTTTATTACTCTTCGCAGAAAGTGTTTGAGTTTATCATTTTACCATTAAGGAGGCTCTGTTTTCCTCCAGGGAAACATTAATTCGTCAGCTTCCTCTTTGCCTTCTGTGTCTAGGAAAGACCATGCATGCTCTATCTCTCTCTAAGCCTATGGGCCTCTGTTATTTTTCTTGTTTTTCATTGCCCTAGGGCCACAGAGAAAATCTAATGCAAAGATCAATTGAACATGAATTCTGTGCAAAAGTTGCTCCCCATTCAGCAGAAAAAATAAGAAGAGTTTACTAGTAAAACAATTTAGAAGTGGATTTGTGTCTTAGAATGTTACAGATGGAATGCTGTAGAAGTAGGCATATGTGAAATTTGCTTAAATTTAGGATGAGGGGCTTCACAAGAGAGCTAGAATTTAAATGGGGCTTTGAATGATTTGAACAAACGCCCTCATAAGGGAGGGTATGAATTTAGTTACAGAAATAGAAAAGTACAGAAAACTAAGCTGAGGTAAAGGGTTGATTATGTTCCCTCTGAATATTTGTATCCTCCCCAAATCCATGTTGAAATACGAATGCCCAGTGTGATGAGATATGTGATGACATGATACGACTCACCATGGAAGGACGTGATGAGAAGTCTGTGACCAGGGAGAGGGCCCTCGTCTGACCATGCTGGCACCCAGATCTTGGACTTCCAGCCTCCGAAACTGTGATAAATAAATTTCTGTTGTTCATAATCTACCCAGTCTGTGGTATTTTGTTATAGCAGCATAAACAGACTAAGTGCATAAAAGAAAAAAATTAATGAGAAATTTCTGAAAACTCGTAAGACTACATAATAGCTGTTAAGAATACTACATTTTGAATTATGAATTAAACATGTATTTAAAATTTTGAATTAAAGTAACTGATGTACTAGAATATTTATTTATATTATTTTGGAAAAAAAAACTTGGATGAGATTTTCAAAATCAAACTTGATTACTATTATGCTTATTGTCTTTTTTCTTATGATCAAAGTATTCAGATAAGTTAGTAACAACAGACAACCAAAAACTAAACACCTAGGTTGTGAATGACTTCGTGCAATTTATACTAATTAAATTTATTAGACATTTGTAAAACTTCATATTAGTGTTTTTTCACTTAAAATAACTAATACTTCAAAAATTAATTTTTATCTTTAAGGGTGTTACATAGATGCAAATGCTTCCTTACAAAGCACCGAATCTAATCATAATGAAATCATGTAGCAAATCTTAATGTAAAAACTTAATGCTGCAAACTGTCTTCATTCTCCAAAGCCATTACAAATGGTACATTAAAAACTACCATTAAGTCTATTTTACACATCAATAAAGTGGCACCGATAATGAAATGCAGGAAAGCCATCCTTTGTTTCCACGGACACCAGTTGGTAGGAGAAACTGGTCAATGGGGGAGTACTGGAGAAACGTGGCTTGGTTTTTCTACCTGATAAGGTAGATAAAAATTAAGCATCTAACCAATTGTATAGATAAACATCAGAAAATGATTTCAAACTGAGACTCAAGGCTCATTCTCTTCAGTTTCATGTAATACAAGCTCAATGCCTTTCTTCTGGCAGAGAAACTCACCACAGAATCAACGAGAATTATGCCTTCCTTCTTAACAGACTCTATAGCCAGAAGGGCAAATATTGGCAAGGTTTTCTTTTACTCACTGACCTGGAATTCATTCACATTTTGGCCATGGTAGATGGGATTTTTAAAAAATTTATAACAACATTATTGAGATATAATTCATATAACACAACATTCACCTTTTGAAGTGTAGCATTTAATGGTTTTTAGGATATTCCTGGAGTTGTACAAGCATCACCAGTAACTTATATATTTACTTATTTTTTTAAAGATTCTATTTATTTTTTTTAGAGAGAGGGGAGAAGGAAGGAAGAAAAAGAGGGACAAAAAACATCAATGTGTGGTTGCCTCTCACATGCCCCTTACTGGGGACTTGGCCTGTAACCCAGGCATATGCCCTGACAGGGAATTGAACATGGGACCCTTTGGTTTCCAAGCTGGTGATCAATCCACTGAGCCACATCAGTCAGGAAATTTAAAAATACTCTTGTTAACTAATACAGAAATTACACGCTCTTTTACTCACTTTCTATTTTTCTTGACCCCTCTGCCCTCCAATTCCTGACAACCATGTATCTACTTTCTGCCTTTATGTATATGTCTGTTCTGGATAATTAACATAAAGAGTATGTGTCATCTTTCGTGCCTGGCATTATTCAGTGAACATGATGTTTTTCAGGTTCATTGATGTTGAAGCAGATGTCAGTATAGAGTTCTTTTTTATTGACAAAAGTATGTATTGTATGTATATACCATATTTTGTTTAACATTCATGGATTAATGAACATTTGGATTACTACACTTTTGGCTATCATAAACAATGAGGATACTCCTGTTCTGTTTTGGGGGCATGTGTTTTTCATTTCTTGGGTGGACCAAAGACTGAAACTTTGGGCTGTATGCTAATGTTATCCTCAACATTTTGAAGACTTAGCAAACTGTTCTTCAAAGTGGTGGCACTATATTGCAGTACAGGAGGGCTTCAATTTCTCTGTATCTTTTTCAAGTCTAGTTATTCTCTCTTTTTTAAATTGTAATTACCAGAGTAAATGTGAGTAGGTATTTCATTGTGATTTTGATTTCATATTTCTAATGACTAATGATGTTGAACATCTTCCTTTGTATGTATTGGACACTTGTATATCTTCTTTAAAGAAATGCCTATTAAAATATTCTGTCAATCTATTGTAAGGGTACATTTCTGGACTTTCAATTCAATTCCACTGATCTATGTGTATCTATATGCTGATACTACAGTGACTTGATTACTGTAGTATATTTTGAATAGGCCATTGTGAATTCTCCAACATTTTCTTCTTTTCAGGATAGTTTTGGCTATTCTGGATCCTTTAAATTTCCATATGAATTTTAGGACTAGTTTGTCAGCTTATGAAAAGAAGGTAGCTGGAATTTTAATAATTGTTGCATTGCATTCATAGATTAATCTGGGGAATTTTAACAATATTAAGTATTCTAAACTGTGTTACTATTTATTTAGTTTTTCTTTAATTTATTTCAACAATATTTTTTACTTTTCAGTGTGTGGACTTCCACTTCTTGGGTCATTTATTCTGGAATACTTTACCCTCTTTGATGATATTTTAAATAGAATTGTTTTCTGAATTTCATTTTTGAATTGTTCATTGAGAATGTATAGAAATACAGTTGATTTCTGTATAATCATTTTATGTACCACAATCTTGCTGAGCTTCTCTTTGAGCTTTATATTTTTTTCTTGGATTGTTTTGTTTTTCTGTATACAAGATTATGTCTTCTTTCAATAGAAAATAGCTTTACTTCTTTTCATGCAATATGAATGCCTTTCATTTGTTTTCTTGACTAATATCCCTGGCTTTAAACTCTAGATTGAATAATTTGACATATATCCTACTGTATACTTAGAACACAAGATATTTATTATATAATTAACTTTAATTATTACATTAAAATTTCTAAAATCACCTTTCAAGTATGGCTTTGGAAAAATATATTTTGCAATCTAGATTATTAGACTCTAATGAGATATAGTGAATGTTAAAGTTATTGTGTTTATACATAGATAATTTATTTTGGTTTTCTATGGATGCATTCTTTTTAGCATGTCTATAAAAGATATGAAAACATTTTGGCACATCAAATAGGTCACAGAAATAACAAAAACACTTGAAGGAAAAAACTTGTAATAAAAAAAAACAAAAGACTTGCATTTCTGAAAGAATATTTATATGTTTAATATAATTATGGTAAAAGGAAACATAAAAAATACAGGAATAAAATGGCAAAGGACCTGAACAGACAATTCTCCAAGGAGGACATACGGAGGGCCCAGAGACACATGAAAGGATGCTCAACATCACTAGCCATCAGAGAAATGCAAATTAAAACCACAATGCGATACCACTTTACACCGGTCAGAATGGCCATAATAACCAAATCAATAAACAGTAAGTGCTGGAAAGGTTGTGGAGAAAAGGGAGCGCTAGTGCACTGTTGGTAGGAATGCAGACTGGTGAAGACACTGTGGAAAACAGTACGGAAATTCCTTAGAAAACTAAAAATGGAACAGCCTTTTGACCAGCACTTCTACTGCTGAGATTATACCCTAAAAATCCTGAAACACCAATCCAAAAGAACCTATGCACTCCAATATTCATAGCAGCACACTTTATAATAGCCAAGTGCTAGAAGCAGCCTAGGTGCCCAATAGTAAATGAGTGGATCAAAAAATGATGGTACCTTTAGACAATGGAATACTATGCAGCAGGAAGAAAGAAGGAATTCCTATCCTTTGTGACAGCATGAATGGAACTGGAGAGCATTATGCTAAGTGAAATAAGTCAGGTGGTGAAAAATAAATACCATATGATCTCACCTACAAGCAAAACCTAATTAACAAGACAAACAGGCAAGCAAAATATAACCAGAGACATAGACACAAAGAATAAACTGACAGTTGACTAGAAGGGATGGGGGAGGGGAATAATTTGGGAAAGAAGGGGAAGGATCAAGTCAAGGAAAATGTATAAAGGACCCATGGACAAGGACAAAGGACAACAGAGGGTAGGACTGAATGTTGGAGAGGGTGGGTGGGCAGAGCAGGGGAAATTAATGAGGCAAATATGGGGACAACTACAACTGAACAACAATACAAAATAAAAAATTGAAAAAAAATAAAAAATAAAGCTTACAATGAAAACTCACACTTCCAATAGTTTTGTCTATTAACATTCTCATGTGTAGAACTAACCAGAATTTTAACTTCCAATTCATTCCCAATCCTATACTCTACCATGGAATTGAACTTAAATAAATGGTTTTATACAAACATAAAAAAAGAAAACAAATTATCAATATCAACCAGGTCCTCGTGACTACTTACATAGACGAGAACTGTGAGGGTATGTTTATTTTCTTTTTGAATTGTTACTCATTCATAATGATACATATATCTAAATTAATTTATTATTGCCTCTCTCCTTCCTCTCTTGATTAAGTATTGTTACTGGTTATCAACTTTACAATATAGTCTTTAAGTAATGGAGTTTTCTCTACTTTTCTAATATCCCTTACTAGTAAAACCTCAATGAAAAATTCATATATTTTCATATCATAATTTTATATCAATTAAGAAGCTATTAAAAATGAGTAACATATACGATATTGTAGTTTGAATTACAAAAGTGATCTAATTGCTTTATGAAAATGAAAAGCAGAAGCAGGCAGGCAAACGCTTGAGTTGCTTCAGTGTCTTCGAAGGTCCTGACTGCAGTACTGTGGTCCATCGGGCACTCTTGAGTTTCCTCTCGTGGTCACAATTGGACTGTGAGAATGATCTGTATTATATTCTCTCACAACAATGTAAAGTGCAGAACTGTGGGAAGGTGTCCTCTCTTCTTTTCCTCCTCTCTTCTGCCTTCCATTAATTTGTCAGTGAGGAAAATCTTCCCCCTAGCATTCCAGCAGATTTCCCGGCTTGTCTCACTGGTCTGAACTGAATCACATGACTGTCTTTACCCACAAAGGAATGTGAGAGCTTGAATATCTGATACACTGACCTCTTCAAAGCGAAACAGAAAAGAAAAATAGGTGGAAACATTTTCTGAGTAAGCTACCAAGGGAGTTTCACATAGTTGGTTCTTGAAATAACAAATAATGGACTTGAGTTTATCCTATTGACATACTGATATATTCGGCTGCATAAGGTTATAAAGTTGAAATTAAGGTCATGTGAGGAAGAGTTGTTAGAAATGTTTGTTCTGGGTGTCAAATGCATTCTAGGTATGTCACTGGACTAAAATGCGAGTTCTTAATAAAACTGCATAAAATATGTAAAATATCTGGTGAATGCCTACCACATATTAATTGCTCAGTAATGTCAGTTTCCAACTTTTATCATGTTATGTTGGTAATATATCTTCTAAAATTTTCACCTAAAGTTAGTTTTATCAGATTATGTTTGATTATTAATTTAAAAAAGCAAACAAAAACCTAAAATTCTTTTACTCATTGGAAATTATAATTTCATATTTAATATTAAAAAGTTTGACCATTATTTTAATTAATATGTATAATAACTTCTCCTCTTTCTCTTATTTTTATTCTGTTTCTTTTCCTCATACCTGAGAAATAATACATGTTTGTATTTACTTGTGTTTATTTAGACATTAATATCAAAATTCATAATTCTCATTAATGCATAATGCATCCAGGTTCTTACTTGTTTAAAATACCTTTAACATTTACTTTTTTCTAAACATTGTATATAAATTTGGTAATGATTCTGTTTTAATATAACTTTTGATTTTAGACATAATGTTGACTGCCATTCATATTCATTAAACACACACAATCAAAGAGGCCCACTCCAAGACACATCATAATTAAAATGCCAAATTTTAAAGACAAGGAGAGAATCTTAAAAGCAGCAAGGGGAAAACAGGAAGTAACATACAAGGGAGCCCCAATAAGACTAGCAGCTGACTTCTCAATGGAAATGCTACAAGCCAGAAGGGAATGGCAAGGAATATTCCAAGTAATGAAAAGCAAAGGTTTGCAACCAAAACTACTTTATCTAGCAAGGCTCTCAATTACAATGGAAGGCCAAATAAGGAGCTTCCTGGACAAAAGAAGGCTGAAAGAATACACCTCCACCAAACTAACACTGCAAGAGATGCTAAAGGGATTGTTTTAAGAGAAGGGATCATTTAAAAGGAGGAAGAAAAAGAATGAAAGAGAGAGGAACACAGGTATGAAGGGACTAAAATGGCAATGAATAAGTACCTATCAACAATGACCTTACATGTAAATGGATTACATACTCTAATCAAAAGAAATAGGGTAACTGAATGGATAAGAAAACATGACCCGAATATATGCCGTCTAAAAGAGACCTACTTCAGAACAAAAGACCTACACAGACTAAAAGTAAAGGGTTGGAAACAAATATTCCAAGCAAAGGGACAGGAAAAAAAAAAGCAGGGGTAGCAATACTTATATCAGACAAAATAGATTTCAAAACAAAGGTTATAAAAAGAGACAAAGAAGGTCATTTCATAATTCTAAAGAGAAGAATCCACCAGGAGGCTCTAAACATTGTAAGCATATATGCACCCAACATAGGAGCACCCAAATATATAAGGAAAATCTTGGAAGACTTCAAGAAAGGCATAGACAGCAACACACTTATAGAAGGAGATGTTAACACCCCACTGTCAACAATGGAGAGATCTTCCAACCAAAGGGCCAACAAGGACACTGTGGCACTGACCGGCACTCTAGGTTGAATGGGCTTAACTGATATATACAGAACCTTTCACCCCACAGAAGCATAATACACATTCTTTACAAGTGCACACGGAATATTTTCAAAGACAGGCCACACGATAGGACATAAAACAAGCCTCAAATTTGAGAAAACTAAAATCATATCAAGCATTTTCTTGAACTACAATAGCCTGAAACTAGAAACAAACCTCAACGATCATTTTCCTAAATAATTTTTAGTGGCGTTTAGTGGCGTTTCAAAACTGGAAGAAATCTTTTACACTATCAACATAATCAAATTATGTTATGAAACGCCACTCACTCAGAGAGGTGAACTATTTTTCCCTTCACCTGGTTGGAGGCACTTTGTTCTGGATCATAATCTCCACAATTTCAAAATAAAAAGCTCTTAGTTTTGTTTCCCTCTCCAAAATACAGAAAGGAAACCCTCCAGAATTTCTTAGTACCTACGCAAAAGTTCTTCATTATCAGTGGTCTACATTGTGAAATAAATGTTTTATATACAAATGATTGGATGGGATATATATAAAATAAAAAATTGCTAAATTTTAGCCAGTATTAAATAATAAAAGCATTCAGGAAAATTCAACAATAAGCAAAACAGAAACAAAATGTGAAACATCAATCTGGATAATGTGATATTTGTTATTGTTAATATAGTCATGTGTTCTTAACTACTTAGATTCAAAAATCCTACAAGCTGCTATGACACATTCAATATTACAAATGTAACTTCTCTGGGCCTCCATTTTTATTATGTATAAAATGGAGATAAATACAGCATCTACCTCATACAATTAGAGGTTAGAAGAGTTAATACATGTAAAAGAGCATGGGACTCATCAGGAAGTAAGGAAGTAGTAAGCAGTTGCTGTTATTAGTACTATCATTACTGCCATTACTGTTGTCATTGATGATCATAATTGTCATTTTTGAGTGTTTACAATCTGTTGTTTACTCTGTACAGACTTTATACACATACCTTTTCTAATACAAAAACTTTTAAAGTGGAACACCCCCCCCCAGCTTAAGAATAAATGAACTCAGGTTCAAAATTAATAAAATACATATCCAACACCAAAGAGTCTTCTCTTTACCACTAGCCATACTCTAGGTTAGTGACCTGTGTTTGAAGGGCAACTCTAGGTAAAGGAAATGAAGGTGTTATTAAACAGACAGGCTGGAGAGAAAAAAAAATTCAGAAAAAT
The DNA here is from genome assembly GCA_004027735.1 of Carollia perspicillata. Taxonomy (NCBI): domain Eukaryota; kingdom Metazoa; phylum Chordata; class Mammalia; order Chiroptera; family Phyllostomidae; genus Carollia; species Carollia perspicillata. The sequence continues at coordinate 29,182 of PVKM010005875.1, read as the reverse complement.
AGTGAGAAGAAGGAAGAGCGCGGGGAACAGGGGAGTAAATGATACAGAGATTGAGAGTTAGAATGGGACCTGTTACTGCAGAATACCAATTGGGAGTCCTGAGAAGACTAATGCTGTTCTGCAGATTTTTTATATGCACTTGAGAGAATAAAAACAGTTAGAATATGTTAATCTATTGAAATAGTTAAAATGGGAGGCAGAGCATTGGTAATTAAATTCTCAGGTCATCAGGTCATCAGCTGAGTAGAGGTATTAGACAGTGGATACTAGAGGGACTTCAATATTGGTTACTGTTTGAAAAGACGTACATCTCTAATTATAATCACAATGGTTTTTATAGAGCATTTGCAACCTTTTTATGTAACACTTATTTTCAAATATTAAAATATGATCTTCAAAAGTTGTCTTTGACATAGGACTGAACATAATTTAAACATTAAACAGATTGTTTTACTTTGAAATTATTATAATTATTGAAATTGAGGTGTTTAGAATATTTGCTGACTCTGAAGTATATTTTGCTTATTTCACAGATCAGTGGTTATTTTGATGATAAATCTGACCTAAACTGGAAGCGATGTCTATACCATCTCAACAATGCTTATACTAGTTTACTAATTTATAGTTTTTCAGATCAAGGCAGATAGAGTCTCCCTTAGATATATAAATAGATAAAACAGTAAGAATATTATTTGGGAAAATGGCTATCAAATGGAGTGAAATAAATTCTGACTCTATTCAAAACACTTGGTCTTAGTTTTTATAGAAATCAGAAATGTCACATTTAGTATATTATTTAAGTTTTCCTTTTGTGAGTAATCTCCTCAAAGGTCATCTTTACTCTCTTAACTGTTTTTTGAAAATCTAACTTAATTGTTAGCATAGATCAAATTCTTTAATGATCATTATTATTCAGCATAAGAAAATCAAACCCACTGAATTCTTACACTTTGTAGTTAGCTATCTGAATGTTAAAAATGCAGTTCCTAATATAGGAAATAAATGATGGTCCTTTACATCAGTGGGTTTTTTTTTTTTTTGTCAGATGATAGAGTCTTATTGTAAAACAGACAAACTATAAAATTCAGTGGCTCACATAATTATACCACAAGGTACAATGAACAAAATTGAACATCTTTAAATGTTCTTGTTCAAATAAATAGTTCAGTATTGTGGAAGATGTAGTTAGTAATTGTACTGAATGCAATGAATTTTACATTTATTCATTGTAAAAATATATTTAAATATGCAAGCTATGAGAACAAATCCTGTACTACCAAACAATAATAGTTAAAATTATCTTTTAACAATATAAAGAAAATACAGTTGATTATATCTCAAGTAAATGTTCTTTATTCTATGCATATTTCTTGGTTGCCTGAAACACATACTTACTTTTTAAGTTAGGAAGTTTAGAAACTGTAAGGTCTTTTATGGGAGTAATTGTTTTATATTAGGCACTGTAAAATAACAACTTTTTAAAGTATAACATGAAAAAGTACAAACTGTTATTTCAAGGAATTTGCTCTTGTGCTCAAATTAATTTTTTGGAATTTTTCAAGACAAATTTTATGTAAATTTTGCTGTATGTAATCTACTTAATTCAGTGAATCATCCAACATATGTGTTATTTTATTTAGTTGAAAGGTGCAGTTTAAGGATTCAGATCTGTCTTCATTTTTATACTTATTTATTTATTAGAGAGAGGGGAAAGGAGGAAGAAAGAGATGGGCAGAAACATCTACATGAGAGAGGAACATGGATCAGTTGCCTCTTGTTCGCTCCCCAACCAGGGACCAACCCCACAGCTGAGGCCTGTGCCCTGACCAGGAATCGAACTGGTGATGTATGGTTTTGGGGCTAATACACCCAACCAACTGAGCTACACAGGTCAGGGGAGACTTGTTTTAATATTAACATGCCACATGACTGAGATGTCACTGTGAAAAGTTGAACTGCATGCTTGTTAGACCTCTTTCTACTGTAATATTCTGAGTCTATAGTTTGTACCCCTCTGTGAAATGTTGCACATTATTTTTCAACATATCTTATAGATTACAATCTATTTAAGGAGGTTAACTACTGAATAATTACAAGGAATGACAAAAAATATTTGTAAATATTAAATAAATTATTTGAAATGTATGACTAATTTGTGCTCAGAGTACAGCAAAACTATTTAGTGGGTTTTGTTTATTTTTGTCTGACAGTGATGTCAAACAATCTTCATTTGCTTATCTACATGTCTATGTCTAAGTCTATGTCTATGTATCTATGTCTATATCTATGTCTATGTCTATATCTATGTCTATATGTCTATATCCATGTCTATATCTATGTCTATGTCTATGTATCTATGTCTATGTCTATATATCTATGTCTATGTCTGCATCTCATCTATGTCTATGTCTATGTATCTATGTCTATATCTATGTATATATGTCTGTCTATGTCTGTATCTATGTCTATGTCTATATCTGTGTCTATATCTATGTCTATGTTTATGTCTATGTCTGTATCTATGTCTATGTCTATATCTGTGTCTATATCTATGTCTATATATATATTTGTTAATGAAAAATAAACTTGAATCTATGTCTAAAACAATAACCAAGCAATAAGAACATTTCCTAATTTTTTACAACTCATGTTCAGCACTAAAACATTTCAAACCATGTGGACTACGAACATCTAACTTTTGAAAATTTTTTTAAAAGGACAAGCAATTGAGCATACTCTATGCAAATCTAAAAGCACTTAATAATTTAAAAATTAATAAAACATACTAATTCAAAATTATGTCATTAATAGTTGTCTCTTGCATTGAATTTACTTTCTTCATGCTGAAAATGATTGGATTGTTCAAGATCAAAAGAAACATGAAATGTCAAATATGGAAGGGGAGGAAATAAGATCACTCAGCTACACTTTCTACATCTTTTTTTAAAAGAAAGGCAGATATCAAGATCACTCATTGTCATGTATCAGAGAAAAACTGGAGATAATAAATTAAGAATTCTAATAGAAATAAGATGTTTGCCACTTGGAAAATGTTTAGAGTTTGAGCTATTCCAAGCTGTATTTCTATTTGTGATACACCAATTTTTATCTTTTCACAGATTTCCAGAATGGTAATTACATGAAGGCAAAATATCCTATCATTTTGCTTCACTGGATTTCTTGATGTAAGCTTTTATAAATTTAAGAATGCTAATAGGCCATTCCAGCATTTTTTTTTTGAGTAGTACATTAACCCGCTTCTGTTGAATAAATCCATGCTTTTGTCTCAATGGGCTGTGTGGGCAGATACACACCCTTGCTGGGGTTGGGGCACAGAGTGGTGACGGGGATCCTTTGCTCTTACTCTTCTCTCATCTGCACACTCTGAATGGCTTGTAGCTCTGAGCTAGGTTCTAGGATCTGGAGCAAGGGCAGTTTTTGTTTTAGGGCCTAAAGAGAAAATCAGGCAGATGAAAGCTGTCTGTTAGTCACCTATGCTATATATTTAAAGAAAGCTAGGGATAAATGTGCATAGATTATATTTTGACTGCTATGGATTAGGTGGGTACATTCGTTCAAAGACAGATCATTGCCTTTTGTCCCCATATAGTTATTGCTGTCACTTATCAGAGTTTTTGAATCACTCCTTTCAGATCCCAACAAAGACACTGAATAATGATGACTTTGAAACTGATGTTTAGGTTTTAAAGTCCCAAAATGAATAAACCGGGAAAGTGAATTAATATATGAGAAGTTATTACAAGACCATTTAATGTAGTGTTGGTATCTCTCCATATTTTACATTACTGCAATTCAAAGTGACAATTTATTCTATTAAATGCTAGGCTTTTTGATTTTTAACTATATTATTACAATGATCAACTTTTCAAATAAATTAATCACAATTCCAACAATGGAGGGAGAGAGTTCTGAGAGAGAAAACAAGATATGAGAGGCTTTGAAATTAGCAGTTAAGACAAGAATAAAAGGTTATACTTTCAAAAAAAATCTCCTTTGAGGATTTTGTTAACATGAATTCTGGAGTTAAAGGAGTCTAAAACAACCAAGAAAGAATCAGTTTGGGAGGGATTGTTTATTTTTCAAATAAAGCATCATCTTTATTTTCGTTCCAGAGGAAATATGCCTGGGAGGATCCTAGTTTATATTCTTTGTCTGAGCACACAAAATATTCTCTAAAAGAAACTTTTCTTTGAGAAGTTTTCAAGTGTGTTTCAATCATTACATAATAGCGTCACCAACAATACCATGTATTAGGCATTGTTCTAGGTATCTATTGTAGTTGTTGACATAGTAATTCATTTAATCCTAAATACATCCCTCTAAGAAATACACTAGCAGTAGATCCATTTTACAAAGAAATACACTAGCAGTAGACAGAGGTATATGGATGTTAAATCTCACACCAGTTCATGAGTTAAGAAGTCACAGAAATTGACAATCGGCTCCAGAACTTGCCTTGTAACCAATAATTTGCCTCTCGATTCTTCATTTACAAACATACATGACTTCAAATCCTTTTTCACAGACTGTCTTGTGGTCCATGTGTTTCACAAAACCTACTATGGATAAAGGGTCTCAAATCACTCTATTACTAATTTCATTTTGACACAGAGAAATGAACATTTTTCAAATGATCAGTTGGGATAAAAGCTATTATGAAACAATGACCATAGCTTCTGTTCAAATATAGTGAGATTCATGATTTTAATAGCAGTCTTTTTCCTATTTTTAAACAACATCCCTTTAAAATGCACATAAGTTCTATTTGTCCATTTATTTTTGTTTCTATTTTATTAGCAAGCACCAAAACGTTCTAATAAGAATCCCACTCCTTTTTAAAACTTTCAAACTACTCTTCAAATTTATTATAACAATTTTCCTGATGATGCATAAAATAGTTGATTTTGAGAAGAACTCTTCAAAATGAAATAAACTGCTTATGCACAATTCAGAGCCTTATCTTTTTACATGCACCCAGAGGAAACTCAGACAGTTTAGATTTATGCACGTTTTATTTGGTTATATTTGTGAAGTATTTGATCGTATTTCTAAAGATCTACAATTGCTTTTGTCGGGCAGTCAAAAGGTGGTATATTTTCTTCTCTTCTAGTTTATGAGAAATGGCCATGATTTATGAAACTGATATAGAACCACTTTCAAGTTAACATATAGTGAAGACAGTATATAAAGCTAATAGTTAAAATTATCTGCCAAGGGCTATTGCTTTCACTGGGTATTTGGAAACTGTCAAGTTGAGAAAGCAATGAGAATGTAAGTTTTGCACAATGCAATTTTAGTTCTCTCCTGGGGTGATGGTTAACATTTTTGGCAGTAAAATTTAGTAGGCAATAAACCTTAGAGCTAATGGTTATTGGAATTAGTATGCATTTAGAGATTCCACTTAAATTATAAACTATGTGCTTACTTTTATTCTGAATGGCTATTGGTTGCATTTATAACAAAGCACCTTATTATAAAATAACTTTTCCTCCATTTCCCATTTGACATCTACTCTAATTATTGCAGAAACAGCTAATAATGGATTATTTAATGCTTCAATTTTCTTAGAACATGATGTATAATATTACCCTGTCATTAACACAGATGATACTTTGTTTTTCATGCTATCTTATTCTTCTCTCATGATTTATACTCTTCAGATGTTCTTCAAACATTTCAAACATTTTATTTAATACAATCTTTTAGATCACATTAATATCTAGAATTGTTGAATGTTCTCTATTTCCCCCTAGTTATCAGGAGGTCTTATTGCTTGACAAATGCTGTCTTCAAAATCAAACAAAGAAAAATCTCTTCTTATATTCCCTTCTCTCATCAGTCTGACTCATGATACAGTATCTTTGATATGGTCGAGTAGTCATTTCCATGGTAAATTCAGCATTTGAGGATCTTTCTCAGTCCATTTTATATGTGTTACAGTTGTGCTTCAACCAAAGCATCTAATTTAATAACCTGCTTTGTGTTTGTAATGCTTTATATCCATGTGAAATCTTTAATAGTCACTCTTTTTTTTTCTTTAGGAACCTGAGATAGAGGCCGAGTTGTCAAAGTAGCTCTCAAGAATGAACTTGCACTCGCTTCTTCTTGTTGTCCATTACCAACTTTGGCCCTGGGCAAGACACAACACTGTCCTTTGCCTTGTGCTTTGTAGAGGTTTCCACTCACTGCTTAATCCATACAATGATTCTTGGAATATGAAACCTTTCCCAGTAGTACAGAGCAACCGTGTTCTTCTTTCTTTTTGTATTTCTACAGGAGGGTAGAAACATTTCTTGAATTGACTCAATATATTTAAGAGTTGCACCTGACCACTTAGGAACAATTCCAATATTAAAACTATTCATATGTCCTGCATCTATTAATCTTGCCTCCTACCTCTTTAACATTGAAAACTAGAGGTACATTAAATGCTAGACTCGTGAGTAGTTTATGTGTATGCAAATATAAATTATTATATACATATTAAATATAAATATAACTTATTTTTATTATTTTTGGTTCATTAAAATTTAAAATATTTTGAAAAAACTCCTAAAAACAAAATAAGCAACTTTTATTAAAAGAATTATTAATTCAATTAGTATTTTGCCTTTACATTTCCACAGATAACTTGAACATTTCAAAGAAAATTTATAGATCTGTGAAAAAACTGTTTTGCTTTTTTTGCTGTTTTTCATCTATATCTAATATTTCTAGACATTATTAGTAGGAAGGTTACTACTACCACAGTATGTCCTTTGCTTGTATCAGAAATGACAGTGTAAAACCTGCCAGGGGCACTACATGGCATCGATGAGAACTCTAAGTAGGCCATTATAAAATCTGAAGGATATATCTTCAGAATAACTCGCAGGGTTCATAACTTATTAAAACCCATTTTTACTTCCTTAATCTCTCATGGCAGATTAACACCTATTTGGTTAAGTACTGTTTTCTGCTAATGGTCATAAAATCAGACAGAGCTGGGGGCTGAATCTTAATTTGGAAATTACTATAAACATGCTATAAACAATGCTATAAACAATTCTGTATTTTTTATCATATTTATATCTTTTAAGTTATTTTAAGTTTGTCAAATCTGTTAATCATTATTTCCCAGACCTATGTTCTTATTTTGTATGTATGTATTTTTCATATAATGATCCCATTTTATAATTTGGTCCTTATTTTCTCTATTTTTTCCAGATGTGAATAAATTCCTAGAAATTAGCTACATAAATCCTTACTCAGCATGCTATATTGAACAAGGAAAATAAAGCTGTGAAACACTGCAGTCTTTTTTCTCAAACAATTTTGAAAAATTCTAAACTTCAATTTTATTAAAATAATCATCCAGTTATTTAGCATCTTGCCTTTATGCTTTCCTTTCTGTTTATAGATTATAATAGGTGAAAAGGGAGTACTATAGACAAATGGTTTCCAGTAATTTCATTCCTTTTTTTCTCCTTGTATTACCTTTTTGTGATTTACTTAATACTACCTGTTATCTTGATATAAACCATAATTGCTAAGTTTCTTTAAGGTAATATATTTTAATCTTATAGGATCTAGATATACAAGACCTGTCTGGGAAAAAGTCCAACCATTGTTAATATAACGAGAATAGCTTTTGTACATTGATGTAACCTGGCATCCAAGGAGAGTGGACCGGAATGTGCATGCATGAACAATGATGACTTCACTGTATTAGAAGTCAGTAGGGGTGGTAGACGACAGTGAGTGAGCATGTGTAATGTGTGGCTGTAGTAATCAAAATGACTGAGAGGGTAGAGCAATGAATCTGCCTCAGATTTTGTGTTAGGTTTGAACATTCCTCCGCGGAAACTGTTCAGATGATTTAGAAGGACGTAGCAATGAACAAATGGCTATTGGCAGCTTCATCACAACAACGCGCTCACTCATGCATCACTTCTTGTACAGAGATTTTTAGTAAAATATCAGTTTACCCAGGTGATTCAGGCCCTGCTATAGTCCAGATTTGGTGCCCTTCAACTTCTGGCTTTCCCCCAAAACTAAAATCACCTTTGAAAGGGAAGAGATTTCAGACCATTGATGAGATTCAGGAAAATGAGACAGGGCAGCTGATGGAGACTGGGAGAGCTGTGTGAGGTCCCAAGGTGCCTACTTAGAAGGGGACTGAGGTGTCATTATCTTATGTACAGTGTATCTTGTATCTTTTTCAATAAACGTCTCTATTTTTCATAGTATATGGCTGGATACTTTCTAGACAGACCTTGTATTTACTTTGATCTTAGAGACTATATGATGACATCATGATCATGCCAAGGAGAAACACACTATATTTTGTGACAGGCAAAGAAATTTTGAGCAGTGGGGCTGACATGGTTTTGGTAGAGTAAAATAATATTTTTTCAAATGTCAAATATAGTCTAAGAATTTTATATGTAGTAACTTATTGTGCCCTCCCAACACTTTTGGGGTCTTTTTAATAACAACTGTACTGTGATTAAACGGTAATTTCACGAGCAGATCAATCTAAGGAGGAAATCAGTTTTTGACTAGTTTTTAACTAATTGGTTTTAAGCTAATATGATTTTATGGGTCAGTAACCTACAAAACATTTGGCAATTTTTTTCATTTCTTAGGGTACTTTACCTCCCTGCTCCACCCCCTCTGCTTTGCTTCTTTAGAAATAACAAACGTGTTGATAGAGTTGTATTTATCCACTTGAGATTATATATTAAGATGCACCATTAATACGAATGCTGAGATTTAATATAGTGTAAAACAAATTTCACATTTTTTTGTACTTTTGGGTGGTTAATATTATTTACTATGTAAATTGCATGCATCAGTGTTCTGAAACAGAACTCCAAAGAAAGCTCTCTTTTTTTGTAAGATTATAAAATTTAGGGGCAAATTTGCACAGTTCAACACAGCTTATAGCAAATCCTAAAATAAGAAGAAAAATGTTCTTTTCTTTCCATCATGTGCCAAAAGAGGCTTTGATCTTGAATGTACTTCTTTATATATACATTTTTGTATAACTCCTATGAGGAAATTCTGTCCTATTTCTGTATCTGCTGAGACACAGTACCCTGGTTTGTGAGCAAATGCAATTCACTGTGTCCTGGACAACTCTTCTGTATCAGTACTAACCATTGAACTGAAAACTATACAGAGGAATGATTTTCTACAGCTTCATGCTTTATTAAGTGGAAAGGATCCTCCAAGGGAAACACTTTCATATGAAAGATATTAACTGACTTTGAAATTTTATGTACCATTTTGAAGTACAGAGCTGGATCAAAGCAAATATTTCCTTCACAAATGCTGATCTTTTTGATCCCATGAGGATTCGAGATACAGAATCAGATAAGAAAGTATTTTAGGGGCCATTTTCCTACCCAACCTCTAATCACCTTGAGGATCTGATATTGTTCCAGGTAAATTCTTCAGATCAATAGGATATAAAAATATTTAGTGGTACATTGAGCTCCTTATTCTGAAGGTTTAGCTCTAGAAGTGGTACCTTAGTGTTTTTAATGAGTTCACTTTAGGTTGCCATGATTGAAATGGCATTAAAGAGTGTAAAATTATTGTCATAGAGCAAGAGCAGAGGGGACTTTTTGGATACCTTTGACAATCAATATGGAGTCACTGTCAGTCATGTCAAGTGCTATGTCAAGCCTGAACTAATGGGGTATAATGGCAATGCCTTTGGGAGAGGACTAGAACACCCCAAACCACAAGTCCGCACTTAGATCAGGACTCCATCGGGAAGGTCCCAACGGGTGGGACCTTCACACCTTGTAGGCTATTAGAACTCAGAGCTTGAACTACCCAATGCTGGAGCTTGGCTATACCATGGAGGGCTGTAACCTCGGTTCAATTCCCAGGCAGGGCACATACCTAGGTTACAGGTTTAATCAGGCAACCAATCAATGTTTCTCTCTCACATTAGTTTTCTCTCTCTGCCTCCTTTCCTCTCTCTCTAAAATCAATAAACATACCCTTAGTTGATGATGAAAAATTATTAATTATGTTAAAATAAAACTAGATGTATGTAAATTCCATGAAGGCAAAGAGGCTGTTTTATTTATCAGTCTCCAGAAACTTATAGACAAAAGATCTCAACAAAAATAAACTGAACTTATGGGATAAACATTATGCAATTTTATTATTATAGTATTTTTGTTCTTTGTTGTAATTTTATGAAATTTAAATGACATGTAAATACTTTGCTAACCATTTATTCTTATAATTTTGTAAGTTAATAAACTTTTAACAAATGACACTTTTTTTTGCTTAAGTATATGAAAACTCAGAGACACAGTAAAGGGCACAGGTGATAGGCTCTATCCATAAATACTATTTTTCTAAATCACAGTTGAACTTCACTATTGGTAAACAGATTAACCTGTTTTTAACCTAATCTGCCTTATTATACTTAAATGTCTAAAAGAAGATAAATTTATTTCTAATCTTTTTAACACAATGAAGTCACATATAAAATCATAATGGCATCAGTCATGGGAAAGAAAAATGAGAAACAATTTTTTTTCTGTAAAATATATTACTAATGTATGAACATAGTATGTTAGACTTTTTTCTCCCTCTGGGGCATACATAACAAATTGAGTCTATTATGGTATATCTTTGGTTTTCACTTTTGTTTTATAGAAAATCTGACTATTTTTGGCCAAGGGGTTTGTTGTCAATGTCATGTCATTAATTTATGACATGTGGAGCTTTTAAGTCACAAATCTTATATTAAACAGAGGTTCCCCTCTCTAATGCTTTTAAAATATTAGCACATCCATGGGCAAATCAACATTGTTTTACACCAGGTTAAGAAGTTTTATTGATGAATATTGGAAGTTTTTATGAATTCAGAATATTTTAGCGGTTTTCTTTTTTATATAGGAAGATCTGTGTATTTAATGATCTTTTATTTCAGTGTCAGAAGTTGTTGAGAAAGAAAGCTATTTAATGAAGATCACACTTTTTATATTTAGGAGATACTTAAAAATCTACAATCCTCTGGATTTCTTCATTGTTTGTACGTAGTGTGTGATAAAATTCCAGCTAGTTAAGGATGAAGTGTCAGGTGGTTTATGTTACATTTTTACAGGGTGTACAAACTAATCATGTCCAGTTATTCAGATATGTTATCTTGATACATTAAAGTCATTTTCAAAACTTTTAGTGACTTTCAAAATAAGACCTCTGGAGCCTAGAGTTCTGTGCAGACGCCTCAGAGGCCACTGCCTGGAAAACAGGGCTTCCCATGCCAGCTCCAGCCAGCTCTAATCAGTCTTTCTGCTTTTACAGCTTGAAAATGGGGTTCTATACCTAGATAAGTTTGAAAATGACTAATTCACCTCCTTTTCCCCTGATGCAATTCACATTCATTGACCAGTATTTAACATAATGTGAAGTGTGAGTTCTGTCAGTGAATTGAAGTTAGTTCCGGGAAATAGAGATAAGACATTTAAGGTATCCTACTGCACCAGGGTCCCTAAGAATACCCTCAGGCTTGATGATTTGCTCAAAGGACTCCCTGGACCCAGAACAGTGGTTAGATTTAACAGTTATGGTGTTTTACAGCAAAAGGATATAGATTAAATCCAGCAGACAGAAAAGGCCCATGGGGTGGAGTCTAGGAGAAACCAGACACAGCTTCCAGGTGTCTCCTCCCAATGGCATCACAGAGAGGCCCAATTAATCCTCCCAGCAGGGACAAGGGACAACGTGTGAAGTATGGCCAACCAGGGAAGCTCATTTGAGCCTTAGTTGCCAGGATTTTTATTGGAGGTCAGTCACTCTCCATGCAAAGCCCACAGGACAGATTTTCAGAGTTTAGACTCCAACATCTCCTTTCCTCAATGAAACAAGTTTTTCCCAAAATCATATTGTTAAGATAGATAAACTTATCTGTTCAACCTAGCAACAGATTGGCTCAGGAATACAGGCATGCCTCAGGATTCTGTATGCCTCAGGCATACAGAAATACCCTTGTTAGGCAGGATTTCCCGAGGCTCAGAGCTATAAAGGGTGGGGGACTCTTGGTAAAGTGACTTAGTAAGACTCTTCTTGTTAATACTGCATTTTACAAGGAAATGAATTGATAGGCCTAGAAAAGAAGATTCAGGAACCTGACAACAGTTTGGTCAAGCAAAGAAACTTGGTCAACTCAAAGCAATTACAATGTAGTAGCTGAATGGTTTGACAACAGGTTACCTGAATGTGATTTACTTCAGTTTACCTTCAATGAAAGTTGATTCCTTTATAAAAAGAGACATTTTTTTGTGTTATATTTTCTTCCTAAAATAAAAAGCTTGTAATAGCATTTGTATCATCGCCTCAAAGTTGGCCCTTTACAAATGGGGTCTTTGATTTAAGTATACATGAACAAAAAACGATTAGATAATAATGGCCCTCCCAACCCCCCACCCCAGGCTTCCCCAAACAAGTAGTTTTCTCCATTTTGATAGCAGCCTCCCAGGAAAAAAAAATCACCTTCATTGCCTGGGACTCTCAAGCAAACTCAGCTTTTAAACAAAGTTTTTTGTTCTCTCATCAATCTGTACTCTTAACAACTCCAGGCCTCATATATTAACAGGCTGTTGCCCTGGCTTGTGTGGCTTAGTGGATTGAGCACCAGACTGTGAAGCAAAGGTTTGCTGGTTAAATTACCAGTCAGGGCACATGCCTGGGTTGCCGGCCAGGTTTCCCAGTGTGGGGCACATGAGAGGAACCACACGTTGATGTTTCTCTCCCTCTCTTCCCCCTCCCTTCCCCTCTCTCTAAAAATAAATAAATAAAACAGACTGATTTAGGTGCCAGAATTATATTTAAATTACAAGAGTGTAATTGACTTCCAACAATTTATTTTGAAAAGACTGATAAATGATAATGTGAGTTTCATCATTCTGGTTAAGAGTTAAGATTATCTCTAGTTAATCCAATAAAAGGGAGGGCCAGATGGTTACATTCTGGGTTCGCATAAGTGGTATTTCCAGTTACTTCTGCACCTACTGGGACCCACTACAACATTTCTCTTGTCTGATCACGAAAGCACCCACAGGTTGTAAGAACAGTTACCACTACTGCACTGCCCCACACCTGAAACACACACATTTTCTTTCTAACTTCAACGCGCAATCCTGCCCTGTCTGGAGTGATGACAGACTGAAATCCTGTTCACTTTTACCCTCCTTTCTTTAGAGAACCTTTTCTTTCTTTCCCAGTTGGTTTATAGAAGTTATAAAATGATATGAAAGTTTTCCTGCTTCTCTATCTTAATGTGAGTCTTTGTTCCTGGTAGAAAGTGCTATGCTTAACAAGGAAAATGATTGTGTTTCTATTTCTAGTAAAGTCATTCTTGTGTAGACTGTTATACTTCCAACAGAATAGATCAAGTCTATACCTCTGAAGAGAGGAGAAAATGCTGTTTTAAAGCAACATGTTTTTCCCTGGGCTTCACAAACATATTTGGCATTTAATTGCAGCCATAATGCTATATTGTCTATCATTATTTTTTTTTCCAGAAACACCGTTAACTTTCCATGGAACGACTCATATGACAAAAGCAGAACTATGATATGGATGACATATAAAATAGCAGTGTGTGCAAAGAAATGGAGACATAAAGCAGCATGGATTCAAGAGGAAAGTGTGCTGGTGGGTAGGTGGTGTGATAATGGTGTCAGACCATTTTCTAGAGTGGTCTGACATAAAGCTTGCCTGGCATATGAAGAATCTGAGGCTGTATGGTCAGTTGTCCTCTGCCTGCCACAGTGAGGAGCCTAGGAGAGGAAGCCAGTTTTCTGTTTGATGTGCGAGGTGGAATTTTAGGTCTGTACCTTTGGTCAAGCGATGGAGTCTGGCAGAAGGTGGGCAGATGGGAAAGGTATTAGAAGGGAGCCATGTAGGGTTGAGGTCCTGAATTCTGGATTTCTTTTCTTTTCTTTTCTTTTCTTTTCTTTTCTTTTCTTTTCTTTTCTTTTCTTTCTCTCTCTCTCTCTCTTTCTTTTTTTTTTTTGATTCAAGACACTTAAAAGTCAGACAACTTCTCCTCTTTTTGGGTTAAATGTCAGCTTTGATAGTTTCCTAGTCTATGGGCATACCATCCTGCCCATGCCCGATCTCTTCTGATAGTTTCCCATACTTCCCATGCTATGTGCCTCTTTTGCTTTTGAAGATTGAAGACAATTTTGAGGGTAAGTGTAAACAATAATTATCATTTGTTCTAAAAGCCATTCTAATAGCTTTCTTGGTCAGGTTTATAAATGACCACAAAATGACTTTGGAGACTCTGACCCTAAACAGTGAATGCCAACAAGTTCCTTAAAAGGGTCAAATTATTTCATTCCACAAGGACTCACATAAACTAACCTATAAACACTGTGAGAAGATAAATTGTCTACAATTGGCAATAAATTGGCAATACTTCAATAAAGCTGGAAAAAAATAACAAAGTAAAACAAGAAATTATCCAAATGTTATTTATGCCAGGTTTAAAATGAAGTCAACATATAAATCATAAGATAAAATAAAGAAGCTGAATAGGTAGTTGTAGGGCAAAGATGCAATGTATGAGAACAGGGAGAGGTAGTAGAGGAAGAACTCGCAATTCACCAGTTCACAGGTATTTTTCCTAATGAGTTAGAGAATTTAGAAATGCATAATCCCCTTTCAAAAAGTTACAGGAACAAATATATATATATATATATGAGTCAAGAATTGTAACTGCTGACATCAAATTTTTTATGTTTCCTGAGTTTTAAAAATATATAATTAATATGTTGTTTGAAGAAATAATTTTTGAGGGATACATTGTACTGTGATAGTTTTATGTATTACCTAATGATGGATTTTAGATTTTTAATTTATCATAGTTTGTTTTAATTAGTATGTTTCTTATCTGTATGCTATTTGTCAATCATGGACTAATGTTCATTCATAAAACATTGTTAGTTCGCCTTAAAATCAAAGCATTGGCCCACATAGCGACATGTGCCGTGGAGTGGCTCAGTGTTACCAACTGCACCGCCATCCTCAACGTCATCATATCACTTCTTAAATCCAATTAAAATGCATATGCTAAGGGTTTTCTCCAGAGGAATGGAAAATGTCTGCTAGTATGAAGAACAATTATAGATGTTGCCTGTGGACATTAGTTCCCAGAATTATTGCAACATGTGTCATTTTGATCTGTTTCAGTGTCATGCTGTGAATACACTGGTCAGCTTCCAGCAATATTCAGTGGGATTTAAATTAATAACTAGCAGATGAGATGATATTTAAAAACAGATGGGACTCATATCTAACACAACAGAAAATCCATCACCAGAAGTCAAGACAATTAGTGAAGGGAATTCCAAGAGCACTGTATTTTAAAATATCTTACAAGACAGACTTTGAACCCCAAATAGAAATGTCATGAAAAAATAACACCTGATTATTCATCCTTACTATCAAATAGTAAAGCATCTCAAAATGCAAGAGAACAATATATTCATCTTTCTGCAAATAGAAACTGGCAAATACTTTTCTACTCATTAATAAAAATGATTAAAGTAAAATTTCTAGCTAAGCAAATACTTCTCTAGTCTTTAAAATAATTTTCAAAGCATATCACTTGTTATGAAGTAATCAAAAATATTTTTAAAGACTTCATTTATTTATTTTTAGAGAGAGGGAAAGGGAGGGAGAAAGAGAGAGAGAGAAACATCAGTGTGTGGTTGCCTCTTGCACACTGTCCTACTGGGGACGTGGCCTGCAACCCAGGCATGCGCCCTGACTGGAAATTAAACCTGCAACCCTTAGGTTCACAGGCCAGCACTCAATCCACTGAGCCACATCAGCCAGAGCTAAACTAATCAAAATTATTAGTTTCCTAAATGCTATATGTGCTTTCCTTATTTGATAGCAATACAATAAAAAACTTGAGGCTAAGAAACTTGAAACTTTAATAAAAATATATATCTGTGAATGCTTGCATTAAAATTTTGTCATTCTTAGATAAACTTGATAATATGCATGTTTAAGTATCTGTAAGAAAATAATTGCTTAACAGGTAAGTAAGTAATTCACTCAGTCTTTTTTTTTTTTCCCCAAAAAGGGCTTACTGGGCAGTTACTATATGAAAGGCATTTGATAGAGGAAAATACAGTAAACATGCTATACAATAGTTTTGTCAAAGACTAAAGCAACCAAAACCAAACATCTACAATTAGTGTTCTGTCATTCTTTGACTACTACTTTGGAAAATTTCAGTACTAACATTAGAGAAAAGTACTAATTTACATAGGAGAGAAAATAGTTATTGATAGCACTAGGGTAGGCATGAGATGCATGAGCTACTCCCCTGCAGTATATGTGTTCTGGGCCATGCATTACCTTATATAGGCTTCCTGGGTACTGCATTGGGAGAACAATTTCCACAGACTAGTAACACTTTAGCTACAATTTTCTCATTAACTTAATACTTCAAGACAGGTTATGCATCAAATAACACTCTTTCCTTAAGCCTATAATTTTAATATTCATGAGTTAATTTGGATTCCATATCTAACCGATGCTAGGCTGTAAAAAACAAGTTAACCTTATCTTAGGCATAACTAATTATTTGGAAAAGCTCTGCTGACTCCTTCTCCTCCTTACTTCAAACATGTTAGCAGCTAAATGCTGAGTGGGTGTAGAATACATAACAATTATAATTATCCTGAAATTGATTTTTATTTCTAGGCAACAATTTGACACTATGTAAAAACTATGTTCCTGATCTGCACAAATAATTGATGGAAAAACCAATTTTTATAACTCCTAGATATATTTTCAAAAAAGATAAGACATTATTGGTAGTTCAGAGGTTTTTACCTAATCTGAAACATGCTTTTGTTGCTGTAGTTGTTTTTCCAAACTTTGAAACCCAATACTTCTCTGTTTCTGTGCCAATTTATTCATTTTGATTTCTCCCATTTAAGATTTTCACTTGAGAGTTGTATTACTGACACTATTGGTTAGGAAATTAATGTCAGGAAGAAATTACACACTTCTCTTTTCTCAAAACAGGAAGAGTGAGAAGAGAGAAAAGGAGTGACAAATTAAGAGCAAGGAGAAGAGAAAAAGGGAAAAGAATAAACAGGATTATGGCCTGGACTTTGGGTGATGGGGGCAGCACACAATGCCTTAACAACCTGCTATTTGGAAGGTGCTGCGTCAGGTCTTTCAAACACAACTCCCTCCTTCCACACCCATGGAGGGCCCTGTCTCTGGTCGGCCTCAAGTATGCAGATACATTTTGGTCTCTGCCTGGAGATCAGGATGGAGGCATGCTTCACCAATTATCCATCTAAGGCTTGTCCATATGCAAATTTTCCTGCATGTCCTCCAAAAATACGAAGTACATAGCCAAGAAAAACCACTTATAAATAACAGTTATTCTAATAACAATATTAATAATAAGAGGAAATGTTTTATAGGCCAAAACTTCTGTAAATTATTGTTTTCTCGCCCAAGACTTTTTTCCTAAAACCTCTGGCCATTATTCAGAAATATGACAGGCATTTAGCCACTAAATTCCTCAAAAACAATATATGCATACCTCAGAGCTATTGCAGGTTTGGTTCCAGACTACCACAATAACATGAATATAGCAGTAAAATGAGTCACATTAACTTTTTTGGTTTCCTAGTGCATTTAAATTATGTTTACACTATACTGTAAGTCTATTAAGTGTGTGATAGCATTATGTCTAAAAAATTGTAAGTATTTTAATTAAAAAATACTTTATCGTGAAAAAATACTAACCGTCAACTGAGCCTTTAGTGAACTGTAATATTTTTGCTGCTGGAGGCTCTGAAGACTTCAATGTACATGAAAACCCAGTATCTGTGAAGTGCAATAAAGCAAAGTGTAACAACACAATGTATGCTTGTGCTGACCCTGTTCATACCTGCAGCAGTTACTAGCCAGAGGTTAGTTACATCGCGTGTTCCCTTCACTTGTTGATATAAATCAGAGTGGAGGGTAGGGCTGGAGGGATGCTGGGCTGACGGTCACAATCTGCTACCTCCCTTGATGGAGCTGATATAGGGGTTCAGAGAAGTCTAGGTTCCTGGCTGAGGAAACCTACCAGTTTTTTACTTCATTTATTGTACTAACTTCTTTTAGACTTCATTAGTGTGCACTCTGAACAAGATCTTGGCAAGAAAGGTTCTGTTTTCATACCAATAAATTGGTGTTTTGCATTGTATCTGAAATTCTAGGTCTCTGAAATCACAGGGTTGGAGAAAGGTTAGTGAATAAGAAAATAAGGGTGGTCCAAATATAAGCTGTTCAGGAAAAGTGATTACACTGCCTTGTAGTATCTCCACCAGGGACGGTTTCTAGGGGAAACTCATAAGCATGCAAATTACTATAGCAGCCTCTCAAACCCCTGAGACCCATCTCTTATATCCATGTCCCTCATACCTTTTCGGAAATAAAGCACTCAGTCAAACCAAGTTTTTGTGGTTCTGGCTAAGTAGAAAGCAAGTTTTGGGGAAACCGTTTTTAGTCCAGTAAAGCCTAAGACCTTTCATAGATATTTGTATAAATTTATCCTGGAATTTCTGCAAGAACTCTAAAAATTTAGGGTTTTTGTCTGAATAACATAAGCTGGATAATTCTCATACATATTTAGCCTCTGACATGAGAACATTGTTTCAAGTTCTAATTTCAACTCCACAAAATGGTAAAATGGTTTGTAAGATTATTCAACTTGACTCTTTTTGATGGCTCATTTATTATCTTATCCTAGTTTCCTCTCTCAACTAGAACTGTGTTAAACAATGCTCTTGATACTGTCTGATCACATAGTGAATGCCACCATCCTTCCACAGTGCAGGAAGACCATCACAGGCAATAAACACTGAACGACAATGAAATAATAGGTGTGGGAAGTAAAGAAATAAAAAGTGAGAGGAAGTATACAGAAAATGGAGTCATGTGATTCAATCTCAAGTCTTTGATTTATTACTTAATAGTTTTGTAAGCTTGTCAAAACACTAATACTTCTAATCTTAACTTTCCACAAATGTAAAATAGCAATGTTCATGGCAATCTCTGAAGATTATTGAAAAGACTGAATTAGACAATGTTATTTAAAAACACCTATTTATTGATAAATGCAGAGTGGTCAATGAGTGAACTTTGGCTCTTTGAATTATTTTACATCTGAAATCATTTTTATAGCCTCTCATTTTTATATTCACATTAATAATCTTTGATTTATGGAAATTTTCTCTGAAATATTCCCTCATGAAACAGGTGATTGTTGCTAAAGTAGACAGTGTGGGGCAAGAGGATTTCCAGAAAAGAAACACTATTTAAAAGGACATAATTTATTTAAACTGTTTTTCACATTATAGTCTTTGGTTGATTTAATCTTTAAGCTATGAAACATTATTTCATGAAATCTACTGACAATGTAATGAGTAGAATTATTTGATTTAATATAAAGTAAAAAATGTATCTATGACAAAGAATCCTGCATCACAGTGCTATGTGCCTCTCTAGATATTTGCATGCTAATTTATTTATGCATAACAGTTAAAACTTTTATTACTGAAAGAAAAAAATAGCAAAAATACTTGTCCCTATGGATATCTGAACTGTAAATGGGCAAATCTTTAAACAAAAGAAGCCAGCACCATAAAAACAGGCCCTAATACATCTTCCATAGCACACATTAGTGTTTCCAAATACAACTTTTTAAGTAATTTCCTTCAGGATTAATTATTTGTGGATTAGCATAAATATATTTTTTGAAAATTATTGTTGATAATTACTAGATATTTTCTAAATGACTAATTCCTTAGCTATAAATTATATGTTATTGCTTGATGGACATGATTATTTCTATAAATTGCTGTCAGATAAAACAAGGAGTCTTAAAGTTTAATTCTAGCCCAGGCCATGTTTTTTAATAGTTAGATAAGTGTGTTGATGTGGAAAATGTCTTTTAATACAATTTAATACATTAAAAAATCTAGTTTTTACAATCTCAATTCCATCCACATTGAATAAAAATTAAGTTTCTTATATTTACCAATCAAATAAGAAATCATATCTGAAATCCTGGAAAAAATGTACATTTCTTTTAATCCATAGTCTATTTTTATGAACTTGAAAAACTTAAAATTATCAGAAATCACAATTTGGAGGCATATTATGGCAGAAATTGTTCAACAGTTAAGTCAACTTCTCTAATGGGTTATTTGTTTATCACAGGTTAAGATGTCATTTGAGATGATCAAAAGGTTTTCTTGCAAAATGGAGCATGCTGTCATCTTGTGATACTAGAAACTTCACAGATAAATTTTATTTAACAAAATGGTCTGTTCTACTCACCAAAAATGTGGTCATCTGTTCAAATGCACAAATTACTTCTCTTTTTAACTGCATGCAAATTACTAAATACCAACTAATCTGACTTTTCCACAATAAAAGTATTCAAACCTCACTAATATAATATAGGCATAACTTTTACCATCTCTGTCTGCAATACCACAATACTTAACTCCTGTTCTTGGCAGTAAATTTCCTTTCTTTAAACCCAAATCAATTCACTTACACAGTATATTTTATGATGTGCTCTAAAAATAAAACCAAAATTACTTGCAATAAAGAGAAATAATGATTCAACAGTGGAAAAAGAGAGAAACAAAACAGTATTATTTATCTAAGAATTATGATGATAAGGCCAAATTTCTTTTTATTAAAAAGAAAATCATCAAGTAGATATTTCAAGACATCAACAAACTAAAACTTTCTATTTTTAGAAAGAAATAAAAAAGTTTTAAATGAAAGAACTTTCTTGTTTTCTAATGCCACATCTATGTTGATGGATTTTTACATATTAATTGAATATTTGTGTAATCAAAAAGCAAATAAAGTATTTTGAATACTACCAATATGTAGAAATCAAAAGATTAATCCATTTATAAGTTTAAGATGCTCAAAACCAAATCATCCTTAAATGTAATATTTTTGTGATCAGATTTGTGTTGGTTATATATCAATCAAAATTCATACCTTTACCAATTTAACAAGGGTTATCCTGTCACTTATCTAGTTTACAGCATCCTGGGTTTTGAAAAACACTCTCTTTAATTAAAAGAAGTTTTATGGTTTGATTTTGCTAATGGTTGTCTGTATAAAGTAAACATGTCATGAATCTTAAAATTTTCCTGTGGAAAAATGCTATACTGAATTCACAAGCTTTCTCCAATGTGGTTTTATTGGATTATATTTTATTTTTATTGTTTTTGTTTACTGCAGATACTACAGTACTATAGTATTAGTACTTAATACTATACTCGATACTATAGCAGCTAATAGTAATTAAGTATAGTATTAAGATACTTAATATTATAGTATTAAGATAATTTAATTATTGTGGGCCTACAGAGCCCCCCTGGCCGTCATGGATGAAAATAATGCTACCAAGACATAATCTGTTTGGGGAGGAAAGGTGGCCAATCTCTCAAGGGAGAAGGGCCCTGAGTCCTTACCGCAATGGTATTTATTAGGTTTTGCAACACACATGGATACAGGGAAAGCTCATCAATCAATGTCAGGCAGTAAGGGTCCAACAATAGATAACAAAGAACTCTGAGGGCCTATTTTGAGTCAGGGTCAGATAGCTAAAGAGCCATAAAACTTTGAGGAACAAACTTCTCTCTTGGACCCTTATCATTTGATTGAGAGCATTCTAAACAAAGCAGGTTTCACAGGATTTTACCTATTTCTTTCTTAGGACTGATTGCCCTAGGGAACCCGCCCTTTCCAGCACAGGGCAGTACCTACAACCAGCATCGTCTCAGGCTTAAGTCAGGCAGGGGAAGTAAGGTAGACAAGAGATTAGGAGACATTTTGCAAACAGAATGAAAACTCAGGCTATGTCAGAATAGTCAGGGAGCAAGGGTCCATCATCCCCTCTTTGCTGCAGCCCCCCGAGTCCTTCCTTGAGGGCCTCCCAAGTGATTGTGTCTGGCTTAGGTTGCCCCCCCTTTGAGGGGTCTTACCCGTCATTGACTAACCAACCAAGCATTGGGAGCCAGAGATGAATGAAGCAGAAGCAGGGATCCTGCCAGGGAGATAAGCTTTGTCTCCTTAGTGGCTCACAGTTTGAAGGTCGCTCACTCAGCCTTAGCCATGGGGGGTGGGGGTAGGAGGGGGGGTTTACAACTCCTGAAACTGGGCAGAGCGGTTCCCAACAAATTATTAAATAACTCCATTATTATATTTACAGACTAAACTGAATGGAAGAAAAAACTCTTCATAGGAAACGTTTTTACCGAAGTCAAGTCTGGAAAATTATCTGTTAGTGTGGTTGTGTCTTTCTCATGCTGCCCACTGTTACTGCCCAGTATTTGCTGAAACTCAGTTCATACAAGTAGGACAGGATTTATTTACATCAGTGAGAAAAGTATCATTAGTTGAATAATTAACTATGTGTGACCTTTCTGGATAACTAACTAATACTATTGAATGGTCAATTGTTGTTATCAAAATAATAGTAAAAAGATCTTCAGTTATTCCTGGTTAAAGTAAGTATTTTCTCTTACTGGGATATCACAGAAAATGCTGACAGTTGCTACTTCAGATAAAGGTTACTTGTAAGATAAAGGCTGTAAGTACAACACTGTAGAAATGAGGGAGGATTCAACTTTTGATCTGTACCAAGTTGGAAAACTGGTGCAAACAGCAAAGTGTTAATTATTAAGAACCTCAGTGGTTCTGATGTGGTCTTAGATTTAGTTTGGCAAGAAAAAAGTTTGACCCAGAAACATAATGAAGGAATCTTCAACTGCTTTAGTACTGTGTAACAATAAAAACATCAAAATAGTGAAACCTTGGAACACACTATTACACACAGATTCATGATCATTTAAGTTGTTTTGCTGTGGGTTTTGCAATATAGTTTTCTAAGCCTTCCTCCTGAAAAAAAAATGTAGAATTATACTTCATTAAGCACAGGTAAATTAATGGTACCAAGATGAAAAACTAACATAAGAAATTTGTTGTTTTAGGTGCCAAGATGTGGTTGTCATGATCTACTGGCCAATTTAGTTGGGCTTATTTAGGATATGGGAGTAAATTTTTGTTCATGAAGCATGTATTGTTTTAATCAATGAAGAAAAATTTAGCTAATACTTAAATAATAGAATTATGTGTTATTGAATATGCCAGATACTTATAACTGATTGGTGCTTAAATATTTCAAACATATTACCCCTTGCAAAGTGAACTGATAGAGGTCAAATAATAAAATTACAATAAGAAATAAGGTACAGGCAGAATTGAGAAATTGAAATGTAACCAAAATGTTCACATGTACTTTTTCTACTTTGGAAGATCTTTCCAACGAAGCACTCTAAAATAGTCAACAACCACATTCACTGCTTTCTCTTTGAAGATAGGCAACATGTCCTTTTTAAAAGAATCTTAGTATCAGTGACTCTCAAAACATGTTTGATTAAAACAATAGCTGCCTGTTAAGTGAAAAAAAAAAGAAATGAAAAGAAAAAATCAATAAAATTCTTAAAATATAATACCATTTAGGTCACAAATTTGAATCAACCCTCAATGTTTTAGTGTTATCTACTAATTTTTATAGATTTTCCTATTTTAAAGACATAGTTTTGAAATAAGCCAGGTGGTGAAAGACAAATACCATATGATCTCACCTTTAATAGGAACCTAAACAACAAAACAAACAAGCAAGCAAAATATAATCAAAGACATTGAAACAGAAAACAGGCTGACAGTAACCAGAGAGGGGAGGGGAGGGAATTTCAGGGAAAAAGGGAGGGGATTATAGGAACAAGTATAAAGGACACATGGACAAAGACTAAGGGGGGTGGAAATGGGAGGGAGGTGGGGAGCACTGGGGGGTGGACTGGGATGGGAGAAAAAGACAGAAAACTGTACTTGAACAACAACTAAAATAAAAAAAATAATAATTTAAAAAAGACATAGTTTTATACTTATAATGACCTGTATTGAATATACAATAAACACAAACCTATTGTGAGAATGATTTCTTATTTTTCCTTTAGGAAAATTTTAAAAATAGAAGAAAGTATAAGTTTGTATACTTGGAAAGTAATAATTGGTGGGGACAGTAGAGAGGAAGAGAAACTGTAAGTTAGTGTTATTCTGCAAAATGACTTTTAAATAACCAATGCCCACATATTTAATAAAGACAGAGAGAGCTTCTGGAATGTTTTTTTTAAATTAAGCATTGCTAATGAAGAGAGTATAATGTTCATGTACAAAAATGGTCACACTGTGTTCTAAATTGGTTATCATTAGGAGACCCTGAAAAAAAGGCCAAGGATGGGTAGAGATCATTGAAATGATAGAAGAGGAGACAATATGACTTTTGTGGATCACAGACTTTCATCTCCCAGGACACAATTGAAAGTTACAGAACAGAACTGAGAATCTCGTAAAACACAGCTGGTGATACAATATGTGAGTAATTGCTGTCTCAGAGGGACGTGAATAAGCTGAATGATTTCAATGCATGGTAGGATTTATAAAAAAGTCTTATTTAGAGGAGGCATTTCTCACAGCAAGTGAAGATGGAAAAGTTGTCCATTTCTGTTGTCTTCATTTTGACTGCACTGTAAATAACATTAAGATTACACAAAATATTAATCTAAAAGTTCAAAGAATAAAGGAAAAATCTCTTGTAACTCAAAGGAGTATCTGGGAAATATAAGTTGAATGAAATTTTGGTAATGTCAAAAGTGTTGTGTTTAGATATAAAAAGTAAGTTTGCTGTAGAGCTAGAATATGAATGCCAAGCAGCCTGAGTTTTCAATGCTTTATCTAGCCACCTTTATTATTTGTTGAATCTATAATAATTACATTGCATATATATATAACATATGAGATATACATAATACACTTTGTTATCTGTTATATATTGGTTACAAATGTGTGTAACAAAATAAATCTGTAATAAACTATAATGTGGGAATGTTGTAATAATATTAGATTCTAATGCAAATTAAAAACAAAATTCATTTCTACATTTGATTTTTTCAAAACAAAACAAAATAGTTCAAATTTAAATTTACATACCCACAAGTTAGAGAGTTATAAAATGAGATTATGATACTGGTTAATTTGTCACTCTCTGGAAAATTCATTAAGAGAGAATGTACTGTCTATTCTTCATCACGTGTCTCCCAGGGTGGTGGCTGTGGAGGTAGGAAGGGTCCAAAGAGGTCTTGAGGTTTGCAAATTCAGTTCCGTCCACATTTTCTCGCAAAATGAACATACTGAATGACAACTGTAAATAGCCTTCAATTGCTAGATTCTATGAGTGTTTCCTTGAATATCTATTGTATAAATTGCACAATTATATTCAGACATTCCTGTGCTGCATTAATTATTCCTAAATATTACTGGCATACATTGAAATGAGTGTTATTTATTTGAACAATTATTTAAATACATCAGGCTTAATTTTTTCCTCCTACTTTTCCACTGGGTATTTTTGTCTTAAAAGCTAAACTTTCAAACTTTAGACAAAAGGAATTTGGAAGTCATTTTTATCAATTTTTTGCGAAAACAAAAATGGATGTATATGAATACCTATACACACATATATAATTGTTAGAATAAAAGCTAAATAATAATACTGAATATTTTGGTGTGAAAGATCATAGGTAGTTAACATTTTATTCTTCTAGACTGTATTTTCTATAATGGAAAAGGATTGTTTTGTTATAAAGAAAACTTTTTTTTTTAAAGAAAAAAGCTATATGGTAGATCAAACAACATAAAAAAGTACTATTTTAGAAAAAGAGAATTTCATGAAAAGCACGCCTATTATAGTTGTTATAAATAATGTGAAAAGTCTAAAATCAAAAGAAACTTTCTGTATATCTACATAGAATAATCAAATACTAAAATACTGAGGAAGATTAATTTAATAAGGACAACTCAGCTGCTGAAACCTATAAAATTCAATTATGTTGAGATTGGCTTTAATATCAATGTACACAAATTGCTGATTGATAGAAAGAATAATTGCATGGAGTTTTAGGTATTCTGAAATTTATAGTACATACAAAACTCTTCATGAGCACTTTAAGTGGCATGAAATGTTCAGTTATGAAGTAGCACTGTTTATATACTCTGACACACTTGCTAGTCAGAATTAATAACACCTTTCAGGAAATACTGTTGAAATCACCCTAATTTTAGTCTGTGGGTACGGAAGATAATTCTTCAAGATCTGTACATCACCACTTCCAAGGTTCATGTTAAGTGACACAGACTTAAACAGTGGACATATTATAATGTTTCATAGTGAGTTGGGATCTTCATTGTTAGGAATGCAATTGTGGAAGAATCAGTGCCACCTGTGGGCCCATGTCCTCTTCCGCAGTTACAAACAGGACTTTTCCCAGCCTCCCTTGGGTTACACTGGGACCATGTGAAGGAGTGCTTGACAGTTAAGAGTTGCTCTTGTGAGTTCCCAAGTTCTCTCTCTCTCCCTTTGGGCTTCAAGGAAAGCCCTTTGAGGTGCTGCCATTTCTGTAACGATGCAGCATGGATTCCTGAGGTGCCGGAGAGTTCAAAGCAGAGCCTTTTGACCCATGCTGGACTCTCAAACGATGCTGCAATAAACTTTTGCTTCTTGAGATCTCAGGGCTGGTGCTATGGCATCCTGTTTTTGATCTTGTGAATTACAATCATAAGTTTAATAAATTATTACCTAACTGAGGTTTGGGTAGGAAGCCTCTATGTCTGGAATTTTCGTTGCAAAACTAAAGTCTTCTACCACTGCAAGACAGGGGAGCCACTTGGTCCTCCAGCGAAATTGTCTGTGGTCTTCCTGAATTAAAAAGATTTACCCACCCCCTGCCAATGCAGCTACAGTAAACAGTCTATGCCCATGGCTTGGAATTTGCAGTGGTTCCTCTACTATCGTGATGCCAGGAATAATGGTCTTTTACATCCATTTTTGGCTTTCAAGACACTGGAAGAACTCAGCCTTTTCATGCATACCTTCATGCTCCACACTGACCTTCATTTGTTGCCCTCTGTATGGAGCATATGAGGACAAAAGGTACATAAGCATTGGAAAAACCCAAAACTAAGATTATATTCTTTTTGAATGATAACATTAACAGCTAATCATTTCATGTTTCATTTTCTTTTCCTTTCTCATTTTTTTTGTCTGGCTATGGAGTTAAGGACATTTAAACATGTAATGAAGTCTGTTGTGGAAGGGACATTCTCAAAGATGAGGTCTAAGTGTGAAGATATAGTCTTGTGGGTCACACCAAGTTGGAACCTGCAAAGATCTCACAGTTAGACCTATTCCCATCCAGGCGACTTCCAATACACAGACATGCCACTGAAAATATCCAAATAATCACTACAGCATTTGGGAACGTTTGCAAAGAAGAAAAGTGCTACAATATCCTTCAAGGCAGTTGGGGTTTTTCATTACCTGCTGAAGTTTAAAAGTAGGATTTTGTCGAAATGCACATCTTCATCTAGGTTCATGTGGTTAGAAAAAGTTCTGTTCGTGCTAACATCTCTGAGATCAGGATGCATCTGATGGTCTCTGCCAGCCAGATGGCACTAGTGACATAGTTATCATTGCCCAAGTGTGGGCAAACGTTGGTTGTACTTGTCCATCTCACCATCCCTCTGTTTGAAGCAACTGCATCATTGGTGCTATGCATATTTAACTGCTGTTTAAAGTCTTCACAAAGATCCACTGTGACTCAGCATTGAAACAAAAAGTTGTTGTGTATGCAGAGAGCATCAAACAGAGCAACAGAAAAAAACTGATATTTGTGGAACAAATATTCATCACTGTAAGAATGTCTCCAGTCCATATTCCAAAGCAACAACCAAGTTCCCAATGGGACTAAAGAAAAGAGGACAGTCACAAACCAGTTGAAACTGGGTTGTGTTTTGTTGCCGGGATGCTTGCAAAAGGATCGGCAGTTACCATGTGAGGGAAGTGAAGGGGTATATGATAAAAGAGTCTAGGTAAGTTTAAAGGCGCTCTTTCAATAAGCATTGGATAAAAATTGAAAATACATTAAAAAAGATTGCATCTAATGGCTTAGGTAGAACAAATTTTTCCATTATTGGCTATTGTGTTAGGGAGGTCAATTGCCTATAGTGATAAGCAAAGTAGTCAAAGCTGAAGTCATGAGTTATGTTTTTCTGAATTTTTAAAGCTAATTGCTCACTAACATAATAATGGTAGCTGTTCTCAACTCAAAGAAAGATATAAATTTCAGTGTGCAATGACAATAAACAAAACAACATATGTAAACCTAGTATGTTTCATTTTTTGTTGCTGCAAGTCTGTATTTTAGCCTCAAGTTATGATTTGTTATAATTGTTGGTTATTACTGTTATAATCCTCTTTTGTGTTTTGCTTCAACAATAAGAATTTGTGCAGGAATACACAATTGCTTCATTTAGCTACAAATAAAACTAAAGTGCTTTCATAACTAGATAATAGTTGAAATGGGAACGATAACCAAAATGAGAATGACATACATAGAAACAAATAAAAGCTCAAATGTAAATCAGTTTGTGCAACTTAAAACACTCTGCTTGTATTAGGAGTCATAAAAAGGAAAATAATCAAGGCTCAAGCAGAGTGGCTGCTCCTTATTTCAAGAAGACTGTTTGACTTCACAATTTGTGTTTCTCTTTGTTGAGCAGTATAAATATTCACACACATGCCTATTACTCTTATATAACTTTTAGGTTGCAGAATTTTCTTTGATCTTATATGAAATACACCATATTGATACACTATTTAAGTTCTGAAAGGGTACTGGGAGAAAAAAATGCAATGTTTGTCATGGCCACATGAAGTGTATTTGAGATTGTATGTGTTCATTGGATATATAGGAAATTATGTGGGGTGTTTTTGAATGTTGAAAATCAAGTAATTGACCGTTGAAAGGTCTGTCTTTAATTAGAGTGTTATTTAGATCAGTAAACACATGGACACAATATGTGTTTTCTGTACACTGAAACCACTCAGAAATGATATAGATCAATTTATAATATTACAAACAATTAAAAAAACAGGAAATGTGAAAGTTAATCCTACTCTATA
>PVKM010005874.1:0-46202 GCA_004027735.1 Carollia perspicillata | reverse complement strand
TGCTGTTATGTGGGTATATTTTTATTTCCTTTGGTTATATCCCTAGGAGTGGAATTGCAGGGTCAAATAGTAACTCTGTGTTTAATTTTTGAGGAACTCCCAGACTGCTTTCTGAAGTGCCTGTGCCATTTTGCATACCCAGCAGCAGTGCAGAAGTATTCCAGGTTCTCTACTTCCTCATCAACACTTTGTATTTTGTGTCTGTGATTGTAGCCATCCTAGTGGGTATGAAGTGTTATCTCATTGTGGTTTGGTTTGTATTTCCCTGATGGCTGTGCATCATAATGATGTTTTGTATCTTTTTATGTGTTCTCGGTGATTTGTATGTCTTCTCTGGAGAAATGTCAATTTTAAATCCTTTGCTAGTTTTAAAATTGGATTATTTGCTTTTTTATTGTTGAGTTGTAAGGGTTCTTTTTTTTTTTCTCTTCTTTTTATGTTGTGGGTATAAGTTCTATTGGTTTTTTATTTTTTAGATAGTATTGTTTGAAGGAGAAAAAATTCACATTTTTTATGAAGTCTAATTTATCTTTCCTTTTCTTTTGTTGCTTGTGCTTCTGGTTTCATATCTAAGAAACCATTGTTTAGTCCAAGGTATAAAAAATACCTACTGTTAGGTTTTCATTGAAGAGTTTTATAATTTTTGCTCTTAAATTTAGGTTTTTGATACTTTCAATTTTTGTGAAGTAGGGGCCTTGCTTTATGTTTTACAAGTGGAGAGCAAGATCTCCCAGCACAATTTATTAGAAAGACTGTTTTTTTCCTTTTTGAATTGTCTTTGCATTCTTGTTGAAATTGAATTGACTATAAACATGAGGGTTTATTTCTGGCTTCTCAATTCTTTTCCACTGGTCCATATTTTAACCTTTTGCCAGTACCACTTTGTCTTGATTGTCGTGACTTTGTAATAAGTTTTGAGATTGGGAAGTATGAGTTTTCCAACTTTGTTTTTCTTTTCCAGGATTGCTTTGCTAGCTTTGACTATTATGAGTCCCTTACATTACATATTAATTTTAGAATCAGTTTGTCAATTTTTGCAAAGAATCCAACTGGGATCTTGATAGGGATTGCATTGAATCTCTAGATGATGCTAGAAATTATTGCTATCTTAACAATATTAAGTCTTCCAATCCAGGAACATGAAATGTCTTTCCATTTTTTTAGTCCTTTAATATCTTTCAGTAATGTTTTGTTTTTTTTTTAGAGTAGAAGTTTTGCATTTCTTTTGTTAAATTTATTCCTAAATATTTTTCATGCTATTGTAAGTGGAATTGTTTGTTAATTTCAGTTTTAGTTTCACATTGTTGCTGTCTAGAAATACAATTGATTTTTGAACATTGATGTCATATCCTGCAACTTCATAGGTCTTTTTTTTTTTTTGCTGTAAAGTTTTTCTTTCTAATGAACTAAAAATCTCTTTAGAGACTTGTATTCTTTATCTTTCTGTACTTTGAGATAAATCAATTTGTTGTGGAAGCTGGACCATGACAGATTTTGGTATCGGGATATGATTATAAAAAAGTGACTTTGCTTTTCCTTTCTCTCATAAGTTGAACTTACAGCATTTTCTAAGATAGAGAGGGAAACACTATTGCAAGAAGCTTATAGTATTTCTGAGATCTGCTTTTAAGGTCAATACTCACAAATTCTAGTAGGTTTGTTAAAAATTTGCTTCAGTTCTCTGCATTATGTGTGCTAATAATTCATTCACCAAACCATTTAAGTCAACATTAATTGAAGTTATGACCTAGTACCTAGTCAATATATATGAAGGCTGAGTTGTTCTATTCTAGATGAATTCCCTGAAGACACACATATGCCTTAATTAATAGATGGTGTGAGATGATTATGTAAATAAAGCATAGTACTACATCGCAAGAGGGAGCAGATAATTTGGTTTGAGGGTGGTCATGGAAAGTTACTTACACCACAATAACATGATAATCCTCCAGAAAAACTGGGTCCATAAATATTTTCCAGGAACATTTAGAAGAGTTGTTCTTTATTTGAGTGGTTGTTATTTGTAGAGCTTTTTGCTGTTTGCACTTTTGCTCTGAGCCTCAAGTCATAAGCATTTACTGATTAAAGAGCTATCGCTGCAGTGTAAGTTAATTTTTCAGCTGTACTTTTACTGTATTCTGTTCTATGTGTTTGTTGTACTGTATCACATGTCATATTATGAATAAGGTGCTGACATGCTGGTGCCCTCTGTTACTGATGAAAAAACATAAAAGTCAACAAAAGACAAATCAGGGGAATCCTTTATTGATTGTGCACTAGTTGTCCGGCAGTGTACCCTATGGAACTTGACCTCAAGGAGGCTAAATTTCAGGGGGACACAGCTGCATGAACACAAATAGACACAGGCACATATGCTAGAATGCTGTGGCATAAGGAGATAGTGTTTTCATATGTATACACTGTCTAGGGTGAGAAGAGAGGATGATCAATAAGCTAAGACATGCTCCATTATAGTGAAGAAAGAAAATTATTATAGGTTGGAAGTGTGGGGTTAAGAAGATCAGGAAAAAACTGGAACTTGCACTGAACCCCAAGTGATGGCTATGCTGTGGTTGTTAAACTACAGCCATTACTCCGTCGCTTCCCTAATTTTGTCTCTGTTCCCGTTCCTTGCTCGCCTCTCTCCAGCCACTCAGGCCTCCTTGCCCTTCCTCAAACATTTAAGCACACTGTCCCCTTAGGACCTTTACTTGCTGTTCATCATTTTCACTCATCTCTGTGTGGAACTCTCTTCTTCAGTTTTCTGAAGGGCTTGCTCCTTCTTTTTGCCAAATATCATTGCATCAGAGAGGCCTGTATAAAGCTGAAGTAACAACCTTCCCATTACTCTGTCATATCTTTATTATGCTTTATTTTCTTCATTACACTTTTCACATTGGATATGTTTTTGGTTCCTTATGTGTTTGGTATCCATCTTTGCCAGGGTGACCAACTGCCTGGGCTGCCCGGGGCAGCACCTTCGGTGCTGAGTCACAGGCAGACTGGGGCAGAGGGTCACCCTGGGTTCTTCTCTGGAAGGGAGGCTCCGTGAGAGGATGGGATTTGTTTTGTTCCTCGTCCCTAGGAGAGTGCCTGCTGCATTGAGGCGTGCAAATATGTGTTCGTTAGGTGAACAGGTTGCTTTTAAGGTTCTGTATTCCTTAAGGGACTTGTTGGTTTCCAAAACTAGGAAATAAGTTTTGAGAGAAAATTTCAAAATAGAGAAAAAGATTCGGTTTTAGAGAAGTTTGAGGGATGAAAATCAGTTAACAGAAGCTCTGAAGCAGTGATTTTCAGCCTTGCTTTTGCAATACCCTGTGGTATATTTGGCTACCTCAAAGGGTATTGTGAAATTATTTCCCCCCAAATAATAATGATAATTCACTTTAATTTAAAATAAAGTTGCATAAAGGAGGAAGGGTGGATTATACATTTAAATGAGAACATGTTGTAATCGCAGCGAGATTGGAAACCACTGAAATCTGACTTCCTAGTTTGAAGAAGGTGAGGGCAGCTCTGTGTGAGGCAGTCCTCTTCAGGGTGGGCTCGCACCGCCCCTGCAGGCACTACGCGTTGGTGGTGGGATTCTTTCCTTGAGTCTGTGCTGCTCATGAGGAATGTAAGTATAAGAAGTATTGTACCAGCACCTCGTCACTTCTCTTCCCCTGTTCTTCACTATGCCACCTATGGAAACACATCTTTTGAATGTGTCCTAGCAAAACAGTGCTCGTGCCCTGTACGCATGAAGTGTGTGTGAAGAATGCACGAAGCTGATAGGGACTGCATGGCCCACTGTTGACAACTGCCATCCAGATGTGCAGCGCTCCTGTTCCTAGACACTTCTGTGTGCCGTGGCCTGTACCATCTTGTAAAATAGAATGGTCTGTCATTTTTCACATGCCTACTTAACACCTCATTTGAGATCTGTTTATAATTCATCTTTAGCCTTTAAACTGGACATAGTGCTCAAGACAGATGAATGTGTAGATTTGCAGCCATGGTGGACACATGCAGGGTTGGAGGTACCAGCATGTGCACAGGGTGCTGTGGGGACAGGTAGGCAGAGCAGTTTACCAGAGCCACACATTGTAGGTGTCAGGTGTCAGGGACATTGTTTGATTGTTTGTAAGTACTCTATATTTTGGTGTAACTTTGAAGAACAATGTACCTACAGAAGAGTGTACAAATCACAAGTGCATAGCATGGCCAATTTCTAAAAATAAGTAACGTCACGTAACCAGCACCTAGATCAAGAAACAGAACATTTCCAGCTCCGGGAAGCCCTGTTCATGCCCCTTCTGTCACCATGACCATTTTGCCAAAGAGTAAACATTGTGCTGACTTTTATTACCATTACTAATTTTGCTTTTTTCTGATCTTTCTACAAATAGAATCAAGTATGGACTTGTATGTCTGATTTGTGTTTCACGCAACACTTATTTCACTCATATAGTTTCACTCATATAGTTGGTTGTGTGCTCATTGCTCACAGTATTCCACAAATAAACCGAGCATACTGCAGTTTATTTATCCTCTCTTACTGATTGACATTTGGATTATTTCGGGTTTTTGCTGTTGTGAGGAGTGCTCCTGTGAGTGTTCTTGTACATGTCTCAGTGAATGTGTGTGTGCATTTTGATGGGCACTCAGTGGAGAGTGGGCTTGCTGGGTCACGTGGTATAGAGAATTAAGGAGAGGACTGTAACTGTATATACATATGCATACAGATAAAATTTCGAAGGTGTGTGTTACAAACATGGCTTTAAAAGTAGTTATAGGAAAACAGAACATCTTGAAGGTACAATTAAAATGAAACTTGATCAGTTTATCAGTTGGAGTTCAGTTAGAAGAAGCCATACCAGTGATTTTAATAGGAAAATTGAATATAGAGAATTATAAACTACTCAAAGGAGCAAAAAGAGAATGCTAAAGGATGCAGTCCCAACTGTACAGAGTAGCTCCTCCAGGCGTGAGGGAGAATACCCAGAAGGAACAAACTTGGAAGAGCCTTCCCTCACATCTTCCCCTACCCCTAAGGCTGAGACTCTGGCCCCTGAGTTGGAGCGAGTGTGGTTGGAGCCCAGTGGATGATGGAGACCCTCACTTGGGGCGCTGCAGGCCAGCACTGGTGCGTGGCCTGCTGGGTTCTGGTTGGCTGGGGCTGACCGGTAGAAATGGGCTGGGTGCCGGTTCAGTGGGCCGAAGGGTGAGCATGGCTGGGTCTCCTGCATGCTTCTGGCAGCTGCACCGTAGGAACAGCTATAAAGAGTATGCCAGACCAGGGCAAGAAGCCCTGCTAAGCCTCATACTGTCCCTTTGTCACTTCTGTTGACAGGCTAAACACCAGCTGGAACAGGAAAAGAGGGCTAAAAGATCCAGCCCCAGTTTCATAAATAGGACAAGAAAGAGTAGATTTTGGGGAGATAAGAGGCAATAAATAAATAACTAGCACAAGTAGATAACGCCCAACTTATCTTCCAGTACATTGTTTTCTGCTGTGTCAAACCTGCTGTTAAACCCATCTAATGAGTTCTTCATTTTAGGTAACATATTTTTAAAAAAATATTTTATTTATTTATTTTTAGAGAGGGGAAGGGAAGGAGAGAGGGAGAGAAACATCAATGTGTGGTTGCCTCTCACATGGCCCCCATTGGGGACCTGACCTGCAACCCAGGCATGTGCCCTGACTGGGAATCGAACCAGTGACCCTTTGGTTCACAGCCCACGCTCAGTCCACTGAGCTACACCAGCCAGGGCCTTAGGTAACATATTTTTTTAATTCTATTTGATTACTTTCCTTAAATTCACTGGTGAATTTATCTTTTTATCTATATTTTTCACCATTTTCTTGCACATGCTAATCATGCTTACTTTTAAGTTCTTATGGGTCAATTCTAGTATCCTAGAATATCATTGAGTCTCTTTGTTTTGCCAGCTTTTTACTTTGGTTATCAACCATGTGGTGCTGTATTTGGTGTTTCTAATAGATTTGAGCGAACGTTGGACAGTTCAGTTAAAACTGTGGAGTCTCCAGATGAAGCTGTCTTCTTCTGGAGAGAGGGCTCATTGTCCCTTTTCACAGGCAGATAAGTGTTGACCAGTTACCTTAATCCAGATGGGTGCTCTGCTGAGTGGCTGGTTTGTGGCTTTGGTAAGGGACTGTCCACCTCTGGGCTCACTAGTGTTCCTGAGGTAGAGCTCTTTAGGTCTGGAGCAGTCAGTGTTTCTAGACACTTTTAAGTGCCTTGGCCTTTAAAATATTTTGAAATAGAATGTCCTGTCATTTGTCAAATGTTAAATCACCCAGACAGTGTGGATTTTTGCCCTTATGGATCCCAAATTCTAAATTTTGTCTTGCAAGACTGCTGATAACTCCATTCTGCTTTTCAGAAGTACTGTATTTTGCCATTTATAATACACACTTTTTTTCCAAATTTTTTAGGGAAAAATAAGCATGTGCATTATATATATGGGTAGTACTAATTCCGTACCTATAGAAATATTTTTAGTTCTTTTATTTATACTTAGGTGTTAAAAGTATAACTCCAGAAAGGAATAATGATATCTGTACATAAAATAATACTCTGGAACATGATAATCAATTTTGTCTCTAAATATAAGTAAATAAGTAATTGAATTAAAAATTAAAAAGGAAGACTTTTCCCCTGAAAGTTGGGGCCCAGTACGTGGGTGTGCATTATACACCAGAGGGCATTATATGTGACAAAATATGGTAATCTCTTAATCCTTGAGCTGCCCCAGAAATCATCAGATGTCTTAAGGGGAAGTAGCTGCATGTTTGAGGTCTTTCAAGACTGCCAAAACTTCTGATGATTTTTCTGAGTCCAGCAGCAGCTTTGTTATTATGCAAATCCTGGATTTTCAGCCTTCCTCCAGTGCTTGGAATTTGCAAACTCCCCCCGCCCACCCCGCACCCCAACTCCAAGGAGCAGGAATCAGCTCCTCTCCTTGATGTTCCCCATCTTTGTGAATTCTCAACTCTTTCCAGTTCTCATCACTTCAGCAGATATTGAATGCCTTCAGATAAATGTCTGTATGTCATCTGGCCTTCTAGAATTTCTTTTACAGAGAGTGCTGCTCTGTCCAAAGCTACCGCATCCTACCTGGAAGCACAAGTCACTTGTCAAAATTTTTGAATATACAATTTTTACCCTTTGCTTTAAAGCAAAAGAACAAAAAAAGCTTTAGTGGACCATGAAATACCACTAATCTGGTTGGCAGAAATACAGACTTAACGAAAGTTAATTATTAAAAATTAATAAAAATGTTTAATGTTAATATTTTCAGTAACATTAGTTAATAAAAATTGATAAATGCTGGGAAACAGTGATCTCCTTTTTTATGAAAACCGACATTTTAAGTTTCAGTATATTTTCCTAAGTTAAAGAAAGGGTAAACATTATTTAGAGATGGCATCTCTGGCTCTCTTGAGTTGAATGCATCTTGTATTCAAAGGATGCATCAATGTGTGATCCAAGTAAATCCAAGAAAATTATGAGACATTTCAGTGAAAAATTGGTTTGTGTGAGGATGAATGAAAAACTCTGTTTGTACTTCTGCCATTATCTATTTTTACGCATCAGCCGTGGAAACATTTCATGAAGCAGGTCTTCCTGTTGTTCTTCGTAAAATGTCCTTTGTAAGGGACACAGTGAAAAAGTGCTGGTTTAAAAATGATGATTTATGGTTTTACCTGTTTTTCCAAAGGTGTTGCTGTTAAAATCAATTTTAGATTAAGGAACAGAATATTAATATATACACATATGCAATACACACAATTTTGAAGGCTCGTGTTATAAACAAGGCTTTCATGCACAGTTGTAGAAAAACAGAGTATCCTGAAAGTACAAACAAGGTACATTTGAAATGTTCAGTTTCATGAGACAAGTGAAAAAAAGACAACCTGAGTTATTTTTTCAAACCCAATGGCAAATATAACATTTAGCAGATGTTGCTAGTTTTGATTTACTCCATTGAATATGTAAAAATGCTTTGGGGAACAATGAGGTACTGAGTTGAGTATGAAATATTGTAGCCCAAGAATTTGCCTAGCCAGCCCTGACAGATGTGGCTCAGTTGGTCGGGCGTCATCCAGAAAAGTGCAAGGAGAGGTTGCCAGTTTGATTCCTGGTCAGGATGCATCCCTGGGTTGTGGGTTGGGTCCCTAGGGAGTGTATGAGAGGCAACTGACCCATGTTTCTCTCACTGTCTCTCAGACAGTGTCTGTCTTCCTCTCTTTCTCCCTCCCTTCCCCTCTCTCTAAAAAAAATTTTAAAAAATCTTAAAAAAAAAAAAAAGAATTTGCTTATCCAGAGTAGTTATTTAATGGATAGTTTTCAAGGTTATTTATTGTCTTTGGTTGGTCATCTCTCATTGTCATCCTTTATTGTTTCCTGTTCTCTCCACCATCCTCAAAGGGTTGGGTTTTAAGTTATGAGAATGTAATTTTATTATTATTTGAGGTTCAGGTACATAGTAAATGTATATATATATTTTTTTAATGATTGATTCTGCCCCATACCACATTATGAGAACAGTAGTTCTTATAAAGTAGTGATTCTTAAGCCTGTGGTGGTCTGAGGTTTTATGGAGGAGGGAGGGTTTTAGCTGGGTCTTCAAGCAGGAGTAGGATTTAGAAGATGGACAGAAGGATGGCACTGTGGGCCGGGAGACGAAGCTACAGAGGATCCTCACAAACGAAGGATGGCATATTGGAAACACCGAGTACACCAGTTTTCTTGGGGGAGAGTTTGTGTTGGCAAAAAGCAGAAGACATAGTTACAGAGATAGATTGAGGCAAAGTAGTAAGGGGTTCAGAAATGCAAAGCTAAATATTGTTCATTACTACTTTAGGCTATGATTTTAAGAAGTGCTGCAGCCTTAGGTTTTGTTCTTTTTAAAAATATGTGGTTTATATAGACATTTAAGCTTTTGTGAGGTGTTTATGATTTGAAGAATTTTTTTCCTTTGGTATTGAGGATTTCAGAAATTTTTGATGCCTTTACTCTTTAGCCACCTGCTGTTAAGTACACTTCGAGAATAGTTGTAAACTTTAAGTGTATACATTAGTTTTTTAGAGGAGTCACACTTATATTATACATTTAAAAGTGTGCAGTTGATTGTTGATTATACTCCCTCAAAATCTCTAAATTATTTCACATTGTCCACCTGTTTCACAGGCTGGTCCAAAGGAAAAATAATAAAATTCAAATGAAGGAGAAATTCTTCAGGAAGGGAAATCACATGATGAATTGTAGCAGTTAGAACCTGGTAGCATTCAAGTGACAGAAAATGTAATCAAACTGGCTCAAGTGAAAAGAGAATTTATTGGGTCACATTACAGAAAAGACCCAGGGGTAAAGGTAGCTTGGGACAGCACCATATTCAGAGCTCAGATGGTGTCATTGGGGCTTTGCTTTGCCTCCCACTCTGCTGGCCTTGTTCTCAGGCCTTCTTAGTATCTCCCAGTTCCTCCAGAATAACGTCACAGCAGAAGAAGAGGAAGTCTGACATCGTGAACACAAGTCGTAGAATTAGACCTGTTAACCTCACTTGGGTCGTCATATCCATGAGTTCTGGGGGCTAGATTGCTGGTCAGCTTAGCTCCGTACATGTGTTGCATCCTTTCCCAGGTGTTGGCTTTGTGATATTTTTTAAAGCTTTGGTTTCTTTTAAAAAATTTTATTTATTTATTTTTAGAGAGAGGGGAAGGGAGGAAAAAAGAGAGGGA
The DNA here is from genome assembly GCA_004027735.1 of Carollia perspicillata. NCBI lineage: Eukaryota > Metazoa > Chordata > Mammalia > Chiroptera > Phyllostomidae > Carollia > Carollia perspicillata. The sequence continues at coordinate 36,451 of PVKM010005874.1, read as the reverse complement.
GAGAAACACCAATGTGTGGTTGCCTCTTGTGCGCTCCCATCCAAGGACCTGGCCTGCAACCCAGGCATGTGCCTCTGACCTGGAATTGAATCAGGGACCCTTTGAATCGCAGGCTGATGCTCAATCCACCGAGCCACACCAGCCAGGATGGCTTTGTGATTATTAATTGAGCTATTCATTTTTGTTTTGTGAACCTGTCTGTATATTTGTTATATTTTATAATAAATTTCTTTGAAAGAACTGACTATATCCGGCATACAAAAATTAATCAGTGTAATTCCTTGGATTCAGGAAGTCCAGTAAATTCTAAGTAGGTAAAAATAAAGAAATCCACTCTAGACATATGGCAAAATTACAGGAAACCAAAAACAATGAGAAAAGTCTAAAACAGCCAGAGAAAACAAAACAGCAGTCGTTAGACCATTAGCTGACTTCTTATAGCCACAATGGAAGGTAGAAGACAGTTTAATGATATCTTTAATGCGATAAAAGAAAACAATCACCATTTAAAATTTAACTTTACTAATTGTTTAGGGGGAAAGAAAAAGTCCCTGTTTGAAGGTCAGACATAGAAAGCAATAGGAGATAGCAGTAAAGGGTTATAAAACTGGAAATCATCTAGAGGGTGTTTTAAGTAGAATCATGCATTTGGATGGGTGTTAGGATTTATGTTCCCAGTACACATCATCTAGACAAATGTTAAAATGAAGTAACTTTTTCTTGGTGTTTGCTGATTTGGGAGTGAGGGATGGGTGCCTACAGGTGAAAAAGCAAGTGGCATCAAAGCTTGGCATTGCAAGTAAAGAACTTCGTGCTGACCATGTCTGCCACCCTTCGTTCTGCTCTTCTCCGCTTGTGTTGCTGTGTGTATGCTGGGATTCTTTAATGGGGATAGCGGGAAATACGAGTCTGGGGCCTATCTCTCAAAGGTTCTAGTTCGGTTATTTAGTCTGAGGTAGAGCCTTGGCATCAGTGGTTTTAGAAAGTCAGTTCTAATGTATGACCAGGCCTGAGGCCATAGGTTCTGAAAACAGGAATGGGTGAGAGAGACCTGAATTCTAGTCTCAGCTCTGTTGATTACAAGGCAGGTTATGTTGGCCAAGGTCCCTCATATTTACGCATTTATTTTTGATAAAACTGCTTGTATTGGTACTTACCTCACAAGGCTGTTATGAGGGATAAAAAACATAACATTCAAATGGATAAATGGAAATGAAACTGAAAGTGTGACAGCCACAATGACCAAGGGCAGTCTATAATCATACCTACAGAGGGTTAGCAAATGTTTGTATTTTCAAAGTAGTCCTCGGGTGTCCCTTTATGATTTAAAGCAGCTTATTCACATGTTCGAGTTTACATTTAAACTGATGTAGAAGTGAGGTTTTGTACTTTTTGAAAGTCTTTAGGTTTGGGATTATTTTGCTGTTCTTGGGTTATCTACAGGGATGGGCACATTAGAATGAAAAAATCCTGTGAATTTTGAACCTGATTCTAATGTATGCTTTCTCCAACATTTTTAAAAAGCAAAAAACCTTAGCCATTTAAAAACATTTTTCAGAGAAATTATCTGCATCCTGCTGAGAATTTTATGCCAAGCTGCAGCCCCCACACAGGCTTTGGAGAGCCAAGAAATTGAAACCTGCAGAGTAAAGTGCCAGCTTAGCCTTTACTCTGGTCTGATGTAGTCGTTTCACCACGCAGTGGTTTGTAGCCGTGAATTAACAGTGGCTCAGGAGACCTTGTACACAATTAAAAAATGTTAAGTTGTTAGAATTATGAAAATACCATAGAAGCACAGTATTATTATAAGCAAAACATTCATTCAACACATTTAATGTAGTTTCTTGAATACATTTTAGGATCACTTATGAGGAAGTCAAATTAAGAAGTAAGATGTCTGGATTACTGTAGATTTTAAAGAAGAAGGGCAACTGATTACTTACAGTATCTGAAATAGTCTACCAGAGATCGTCAGTCATGTTTTTAAATCAGAGGGGTCCTTTAGGAGTTGAAAAAATGTATTGGTAAGAATACTGATTAATGTAATGATTATATATATAATTTGGGTGTTTAAAGGTACATTTTTAAAGAATTTATTTATTTTCTAAATTTGGAGATGTTTGCAAGGTTAACAAGAACATAGTTCAGTCACCTCTATTGGAATTATGTAAAAAATATGATCTTGTGGTTAATCTGAAATCCCTGTAAGTATATATATGATATGTATATATTAAAGATAGTCATAAATACAAATTATAGAAATTCTTCTTTATATGAATAAGTGGGAAATAAGGTATTCTGGTTAATCAAATATTCATGCTCATAAAATTTGCTGTATAAACTATATACAGATCACTAGTTCTTTTAAAATAATGGATTTTTGATAAAATACCCCTTACACTAAAGGTAGTACATAATTTGATCTTTCTTTAATGATTCAGAAACTTCTGAGGGAATGTTTATTGCTTCAGAATTATTATTATTATTTTTTTCCTTTTTTTTTTTCTAAAGAAAGAGTGGGAGAGAAACATCAATGTGTGGTTGCCTCTCATGCGCCCCCCCACCGGGAACCCGGCCTGCAACCCAGGCATGTGCCCTGACTGGGAATCAAACCGCAATCCTTTGGTTCGCAAGCCCACACTCAATCCACTGAGCCACACCAGCCAGGGCCAGAATTATTATTTTTTAATTAAATTTTATGGAGTAACATTGGTTAATAACATATAAATTTCAGGTGTACAACTTTACAGAATTACTGTGATTAGCCCTGATTATCATTAAATTGTAGCTGTGTTGTAGATTTGATTAATACACAGTTCCAAAGTACTGTTAGTTATCAGAGAATTATCACTGAATCAAGAAAACCCAAGTGGGCTTCGTGACTATGGAATTCACGGGAGAGTCAGACAGAAACTTACAGGAACTAATACGCAGGATATGTATGTGCATCTGCGTACAGAGATGGATGTTTACCTGTCTGCATATGTGTACGTGTTACTGTTAAATTCGTAATGTAATTGTTAAACATATATACACGTACACCAACGTGTGACATGTGCAGCCATTGCTAGTACTAAGGAAGCTGTAAATTGAAGGAATTTGATCAAAATTTACCAGGGGGAAATTGGCTCCGAGGCAGAATGATTTTGGCTGGAGAAGATAGTGATCCTGGCACAGTGTGCTCTGTATTTCCTTGTGAGAGCGCCGAGATGAAAAGAACTGGCTCCATGGAGGCAGATGCTCGGTGGTTTTCTGGAAGCGCAATTATAAGGTTTATGAAAAACAGGAAGATCAACATCTCATGCGTTTTTGTTTTTTTTATTTGAACTGAGAACTGATTTAATGTGCTGTTTTGTCCTCCTTAGTCCTTATCTATTGAGTGATGATAATTTGATTTTTATTTGTATTGACTTTTTCTTTTACATTCCTATTTTTAACTTTGTTAGCCTTTGGAAAGAAATTATATCTTAAAATGCTTTTAAGATAATATTTTTTAGACTGCTCAAACTTTTTTAGCATTTTATTTTTATTTATTTTTTGTTGAATTTACTGGGGTGACATTGGCTAATAAAACCACACAGGTTTCATGTGTTCAGCTTAGTAACACACATCTGCATATTGCATTGTGCACTCACCACCCAAAGTCAAGTCTCTCTGTTAATGACTGATGACTATAATTAGTCATATTGCAATATATTTATTTTCAGAATTGCTGTTTACTTCTGCTCATAACCACAGATTAGCTTGGCTTTTAGTAGCTAGTATTTCTATTGACCCTGGAAAAAATTTGGATCCTTTAACATATTATATTTAATTTAGTTTATAATGAATTGAATAATAGTGATTATTCACTTGACAAATAATGAGCACCCACTTTGAATAGCCCATGATGTCTAGCACAGCCCTTCCACAAAGATGAATAAGACACTGTCCCTGTTCTCAGATAATTTATAGTTAATAGAGGGAAATAATATGAAGTAAGTATATCATCCAGACAATGTCATTTTTTATGGACATTGGTGGGTACACTGAATAGGAGAACTTTCTTTAACTTCCAATCCTGAGGAACTTTAGCTGTTTGTTCTGCTGCATTTTGCTTATACGACACTAGGAAACACCTATACATCTACCATAAGTGAAAGAAACATGGAAGGAATTAAAGCATACCTGTAGGAAATGCTCTGAAATACTAATTCTGGTGTTGCAAACTCAGATGCCTAAAAGAGCCAGCCAAGTAATACAAATGAATGGAAAAGACAGGTATAAAACAGTTGTGATTGGTAAGGATTGTGACCTACTGCACTGTGTGTGCTTTGTCTCAGAATTTTGAAATAAAATTATTTTCTGAGTCAAAGAAATCATGACTGCAGGCCGAGGCTGCCAATTTGGGACCCCTTCGTAATTCCTTAATCTTAATGGAACCATTACAAAAACAATTGAGAGGAAAAAAATGGTGATTTAAAATTAAACTCAAGTAAGTAATCCAATTTAAGAATGATCACACAATTTAGTAAGTGATTTGGTGCTTTTTTTTTTCTGGGGCATAGGTGACATTTAAATTAAGAATGATTGGATCCCAGGAGGAATTTGAAAGATATTTCAGATCTAGGCAGATGAGGGGATCAAGTTTAGTAGAATCCACTACTCCAGGAGAAGTAGGAAATAGTGAGAATGATGTTGACCCTCCACTGCTGATTTTTTTTTTCTGGGTATGTGTAGTCCTGGATTATAAGTAGATCTGAGGCTTGGAGACACATTCTGTTACTTCCTGGGAAATGTGGGAGGGGGCAACTTGATGGAAGGTTCTAGTGGATGGAGCCTTTAGCCATCATTAGACAAATCATTTGGGCCTTTCATTACAATGAGAAAATTCATCAGGAACATGTTCAAATTTTCTAGGTTTCCACCTTGCCATCAGAATGCCTCAACATGACACCCCAAATCACAAAACAGAGTTTCTAGGGCTTAGGAGCAGGTGTCACTCCAGGCGTGCCGAATCGGTGCCTCAGAGGATAGCACCTGAGAATCTGTCTTTTTAAAATGCTTTCACAGTTACCTGATGTTTGCCCTGATGGGAACTGGAGCTGTAGGCCGAAAAGGTTTCACATACTTGCTGCAAGATAGTAGGCTTCTTTGGTCATTGAAGATGATGTATTCACAGCCTTCTATTAAGGAATTTTTTTAAAAAGTGGTGTTTATGGATAGAACCCCATTCTGTCTGAGGATAATGAGTTGAAGGAAATAGAAATTCAAAGCTTAGAATACAAGGGCTTTGTTGAGGTTCTTGAGGCATTTCATTGGAGGGTCTGTATTCATGATCGTTTACCCTGCAACCCAGGGAAGGCCGTTTGGATGGCACAGTTTGAAACAGATACTTGAGTTAACTGTGAGGAGCACCACAGTTAAAGGGTCTGGTGAGTAATGGCTTTGGGGGCTGTAAAGGGATGGTGAGTTGAAGGAAATTGAACTGATGAAACTGTGTAATCAATAGGTATTGCTAAGCTGACAAGTGGTTGGAAGGCAGTGGTTCTGGCTGCTTTATGGTGGCCCAGTTTTCAGTCTGTCTGGACAGAGGATGTATGCAAAAGATTTAACTAGTCAAAGTATTCATTTTAAGTTTGGCATGGAGCCAGCATTCATAAGATACCACAGTACAATTGGTAGTGCTGATTATGTTGTAATCAGGTGGGGGAAAGTTAAAAATATCTACTGTTTACAGGACCACGAAGCCAGTGAAGACCTCCTTTCTAGCCCCTAGACACATGTCCGTAATTAAAGTATTCTTGCTGGTCTGGAACGGTTGTTTACTTCTCTTCTTTGCGTTCTTCAACAGGACTCCTCCTTTTTTCACAGGACTCTTGGCTTTTACAAAAGTTTGCTTTATTGCCCACTGAATCAAATGCCTTACTGGTGTTTAAAAAGCTCTGGGATAGGGAACATCTTAGATACCCATTTCAGATCCTTTTTAACTTAAGTCCATTGAATGAGTTTTAATACACAAGGGTATAGTCTCCCATCTTCCCTTCCTTTTTATGTAGTTTTTCCTTAAGAAGAATGATTGTAATCATTGTTGGATTAGCGAGAATAGGTTAACCCTCTGTGTAGTTTTTCCTGCAGATAAGGTACGAAGCTACATTCACTTTTTTATCTGGCCGGAAACAGAAGGTTGCAAATCTTATCTACAAAGGGTTCTCTAGTTGCTGGGCCTAGTGAGAGTCCTGCACCTCTCCCTCTGTGCTTTCTCTTAGGGAAGGAGAAAAGGTGATGCGGTGCTTCCATGTTACTGGCCCTCTTTTATTATTTCTTCTCTTCCTCCCCCCTCCTCTTTCTTGTCTTCCTCTTCTTCTCCTTCTCCCCCTTCCTCTTTCTTCTCCCTCTCCCCCTCCCCGTTTTTTATTTTAAGTGAAGAAAACCTGATAGAAGCTTAGACAAAAAGGGGAATTCATTGGCTTACAGAACTTAAAAGGGCTTCAGATAAGGCTTGGTCTAGTGGCTGAAATAATGTCGTTTAAGGATCTGGTTTCTGTCTGTTTCTTCTCTGCATGGCCTCCCACTGTGTTGACTTTATTCTCAGTCTCCATGTTCACCCAAGAGCATAAGCCTCGTCTCTTGTGAATATAGAATTGTTATTCCAGTTCAGACTTTTATGTTCTCCTACCCTGAGAAGAAAGAACACTTTCACTGCTCAGAAGTCCCAGCTGATGTTCCATTTGTCTCCTTGGGTTTGGTTAGGTGTGTATTGGATCAGTTGTCCATGATAGGTGCATAGAAAATAATGATGGATTTAGGCAATCAGAGCCTGAAGAACTTGAACTGGAGTTTCCTGCTTTAAACCCATGCCTGAGAGGGGGAGGAGTGGTTTTCCCCGAGGAAATGTGGGTTTGTGTTACCAGAAGGAGGGAAATGGATCTCAAACAATAGATGTTTACTACGCACCTGGGGCTGGGAGGTACAGTTTTTAGTAGAAAGGCAAAGACACTGAAAGCTCTTACCTACCCTGTGTGTTGAATTTTGTGGATATATTTTCCTTTAGTTGATGGCCTACTTTCTGTGGCTTTTCTTTTCCTGCTCTTATAGCTGCATGTGGCTGGTATAACAGGAAGAGCTTGGGGTAGTCTCCTTTTCATTCGGAGTTTCCCCTAATTATTTACACACAAATTGTGTTTCTGGGACATTGTCGGCTTTAAGACCACTGGCCCTGACAGCCCATGACTGGGATATTGTTTAGAAGAAGGTCTGGCAAGGGCTGCAGGTCTGGAATTAAGTCCAGGGAGCTGAGCTAAGGTGAGGGGAAGCAGTTGTACAGTATAAATCACTGTGGCGCTGGGGCCAAGTCTAGCTAGGGAAGTCACCCAGGCAGGGGTCAGAAAGCAGGTGTCAGAGCCTGCAGGTGTTTCCCTAGTTAAAACTAACAACTTGGTTGGAGCTGTTTGTTCTCTGTCTCACTCCATAGTGTTCATTCCTACGAGTCTCTTTGTGATCATCCTAGTTGAAAGAAGTGAGAATCTACCCTGAGATCTGGTCCTGACTGAGGCAGGAAAAGAGTTATCTTGATACAGGGGAATGGATAGGGCTCTTAGGACGTGTGACTCACCCACGGCTGGAAAACATTCGCTGGCAGCAAAGGGTTACTGAACTCGAAATCTCTGTCATCATGATTTAAAGAATTTGCTCCAAACTTAGAAGTCTATGGGCAGAAATTGGGATTCTGAACCTTCTGAGTTTAAAAGACTCCTGAAGACATTTTCTAATGAAATGTGAAACCTGAATGAAGTGTTTGCTCTAAGTAAATGACTGCAGTTAATTTCTTGTAAAGAAACACAGAAGCACACATTAACTTCAAATAAGCTCGCACTGTTGTTTCTTGTAGTGCAGCCAGGAAACCCAGCAACAAGCTGTCTCCTTCATAATCACATCCCTGGATGGTATTCGAGCAACCTGGACAATTTAAATACATCCCCAGGAAAAACAATTTGAATTAAGTTAGAAATCATATTTGCTAATTTATTTTCTGCCATTGCAGTGTTGCCTTTTATTCTCAGAGTCTTAGTAGCATTGATTTGAGAAGCTGTGTGGCATCAGTGATTCAGGTCAATAGCAATAATCGTTTTAGAGCCCCAGCTAATCTGGAACCACAAAAGGATTTTATTGAGGAGGGACGGTAATTGTTGTGGTCTTGGTGAATTTGGTGGATGCTCAGCTTAAAGTAATTTGTTCAAAATTTTTTTAGAACACTTGGTTGCATAGACAAAATGATTTTTTCAATGTATAGATCTTATGAATCAAATTTTAGTCTACACTGACATTTTATCCAAAATTGAACTTAATAAGAATATTGTTTTTCTGAGAAAAAAGAGTTATAAAACTTGAGCATTTTAACCTCAAATAGATTTGATTTTTATTTAAAAGATAGCACCTTAAAGTTGTATGGATAAAGACAAGATTATATAGACAAAAAGAGTGGATTTAGTTATTATTCAATTCAGCATTTTCCAAAGAGTTGAATAATATTATTGAATAATAACTAAATCCACTCTACTTTTTCTATGTTCATGTTTATATTCAGTGATTTTAGTGTTCTCAGTCTTAGTTCTTTTATAAATGTTGTGGGAAAGATGCCATTTCTATTCTCCAAGTGGTTATAGTGTTAAGAGAAGAAAGACTAGTAAAAGTTCTGTGGAGGATGTTTTCTTTCTTCTCAAAGTTGTTCCACTTGAGGAGGTTTCCAAGATAGAAAGGTATCTGCTCTCTTTATTCCCCGTAATAAACAAGGAATGTCTTGGCCGGTTTGGCTCAGTTGGGTAGAGTGTCGTCCTGTAAACTGAATGGCTGTGGGTTCAATTCCCAGTCAGCATGTGCCTGGGTTGCAGGTTTGGTCCCCTCCTGGGGCATTTCTGGGAGACAACTGATCAATATTTCTCTCTTGCATCGATGTTTCTCTCTTTCTCTGTCTCCCTTCCTTCCCATCTCTCTAAAAAATCAATAAGCATGTCCTCAGGTGAGAATAAAAATAAAATAAAATAAACAAGGAAGTCTGGACCAATGGGTATGCTTTGAGGCTCTTTCCTTCCCCTGTTCCCTCTCATCCATGTTTCCTCCCACCTATTGACCCCTAATTCCAAAGAAAGAAACAGAAATTAGAAATGTGATCTTTGAGACTATTCAAAGGGGCAGTTCAACATGACATGGGGCTTCGTGCCGGTCACTTTAAGAGGAACTGGAAGGTAATCTTACAGCAGCTTCTGATGGGCAAGAAGAGATAAACACTTTTTTGAATTTTGTAAGTGGAGCCAAAGGTATACTTTTGAGATACTTTTGTGTAGTATTTCAGATTAAAAGCATGCCTCCTGTGGAAGAAACTAAATAAGTAAGGTGTACCAATTCCAGTGATTCTGACACCCTAGCACAAAATTAAGATGGCGGAGAAATTTTGGTGCGATACACCAGTAGATCATCTCTTGGTAGGTATTTGAAGATTTCCCAGAACTCCTCTGTTAATTGGAAGTTTTGTTTACCTAGCAACTGGGGGAAGCATTTCAAAAAGTTCAGATTTAAGATTCCCTGTTTTGCTTTTTCTCTATTATGAGTCTGTCAGTTCTATCATAAAATCACATGGAAAAGCGATTTTTAGCTACTAAGGTATCTGTATATTTTGCCCAAGACATTATCTTTGTTCTTCTCAAGGATGTATAAATTGTCATGTTCTGTGTTGGCATAGACGCAGGATCATATTACCATTAGTAGCCAGTATCCTGCAAGGAAATAAAAAAATCTTTTAGAAAGATCCTAGGTCACAATTTTTTTTCCAATCCAGGGAATTTGGTTGTTGGTTATAAGGCAGGTCAGAACCTTGGAGAGCTCTAGAAAAACCTGGGCAGAACCACAGTCAGAGGAAGCTTCTGTGGCTGGACCCAGACATATTATTTTGAGGAGATGCCAATTCTACTTTGCTTATTGACAAGATACGTATGACTTAATACATGAACTATGTATTTATAGACTATTTTAGTGACTTGGGGAGAATGTCTTAAAAACTAGAGAAAATTTCAGCACATGTCTTAAAGGTCCTCTGGGCCATTTTATGATTCTGGATTTTTCTTAGCAGGACTTCTGACACGGAGGTGAAGCTGGTCACAAACAGGAAGGGCAGAAGGAATATAAGATTTCACTGAAGTAATCACTATATGTATTCGATGAAGTCCATTAAAAAATTTTTTTTTGACATCTTAGGTGAAACTTCAACGAAACGAAACCAAAAAATGAATGGCAGAGGCATTACAGTTAAAGACGGGTTTCGGGGGCCTGGAGTGCCTTCTGCTCAGATGGCTCCTGGCTCCAGCAGCAGCCACCAACCACAGGTCACATGTCACCACATTTCATCAGAGTACATTCAGAGTACTTGTCAGACACAGTTCCTAAGTGGGAGTGCCTTTACTAGCTCATATTAATCCGAGAAATGCCTGCATGTTGGTTGTCTCCTGAGCTATTCATTTGGCTGTCAGAGTTAGCTTTTGTGCTTCCCGGAATCCACCGAGTTTCCAAAGACTGTAATTAACAACAGCTTCAAACAACGTGGCAACAGTCGCACATCTCAGGCTCAGGAGGCTCTGCTGTTGAGGATAAAGAGAATTATTAGTATAGTTGAAAACAAAGCCACTGAGGGTTGCACAATGACCCTGTTTAAATTTTTGCCTTACCAAGATTTACTTCTGTGAGAATCCTACAAATTGTAGTGCAACAGAATTCAGCCATGATGCTCTCTCCCTTTCCATGTACCCCACTTTTAATAATAGTTGAACCTTCTCAAAAATAAAATCCCAAAACATTAACTAAAAATTAGCGGTAACTGTAAGGGACATATTTTATACCCTTTTATGCTATTGGGAGGGCTCTATTGTCTTTTCTGCTAGCCATATGCATATACATGGAGGAGGGTTATATGGAGATAGGAGTAAGCTTGCTCTGTGTAGCCCCAAAGTTAGTTTCTCCAACTTCCCTCTCAGCCACCCCCAAATTCATATTATGTTACCTCTATTTTAAGAAGTTAAGATGTTGGTGTATTTTAAGGAAGTATAAATTTTTTTAAGATAATTTTTGTTTAAATTATTTTAGATGATGTGTTACAGGTGTTTTACATCTCCATCTCTGTCCTCATGTTGAGTGTAGACATTTCTGTTAATACTTGGTCCTCTTACAAGTAGGTCAAATAGTGCATTTATTTTTGTTGTCTTTTGTATTCTCCAGATGAAGTGGCATTAAAAAAAGTTCACACTGTCGAGTCACAGCCTTGTTAGAAACGCACGATCTCGTCGGTCGTTTCCTAAGACTGCCAGTCAGAGGAGTGAAACACGAAAGAGTTTTTTGGTTGAGAAAAACATAATAAATTCCTACAACTGTGACTGTGACATTGCAGCATATTGCGTTAGCTTTCTGGAAATGTTCTGTGAGGCTTAGAATTTAAGAACAGCGAGTTCAAGGCTACGTGAAGCATATTTAGTTAGGGTTAAGTGATGCAAGACTTGTTCTCCAAGGCTCTGGAATTGGCTAACTTTTTGTTGATCAGAAGGCACGATTGAAGTCTGACTTCATAAAATATGTAAATGGCAAGTGGAATTTCTTAAACTTTGAGATTGAGAAACAGTTTGAAATGAAATATCTGAAGCATGCTATTCTGTTTCTTAAAATCTGTATTTTCCTTATGGAAGTATATGCGTGTATTATGTATGTGCGCATATACACATGTATATATAAACATAAACTCAAAAAATTTGGAAAATACAGGAAATATAGAAGGGAAAATCCTCTTCTAAATAACTCCCAACCAACATTAGTTGTTAACATTCCTTCTAGTAATTTTTCTAAGCATAGATGGATTTTGCTGTGGAGGTTTGGGAGGGTATGGGAATAATCAGAGTTAAGATCATTATGTATACACAGAAGTTTTTAAATTCACTTTCATTTAATATTTTCTATGCTATGACACAATATTTTTAAACATATTGGCTACATATTATTCCTTTTAATGATTGTAATAGTTTTTCAACTATTTCTTTCAGGCATTTAGGTTATTTGCAGTTTTGTGATGTTATAAATGACTCTAATTTTTGTTGTTTTCTTAGGTTCCTAGAAATAGGATTTCTAGGAATCCAATGTGTAAACATATTGGCTGTTTATTATTCCTTTTAGTCACTTACAAACAGTTTTTCAGCTATTTCTTATCAGGCATTTAGGTTATTTGCGGTTTCATGATGTTATAAATGACTCAGTTTTGTTTTCTTAGATTCCTAGAAAAGGATTTCTAGGGGGTATTGAGAATGATTTTTGGAAAAAAGATTCTTGAAAAAATAAAAATAAACCGTTGAACCAAAATATACTCCAGCGTGTGAAAGTGTCCATTAAACCACATCCACACCAAGAGAAAGAGCTCATGGACACAGACAACAGTGTGGTGATTGCGGGTGGGGGGAGGTGGAAGAAGGTATAGAGGGGATAAATGGTAGTGGAAAAAATACAATACAAAATAAAAATAAAAAACAAACAACAAAAAAAACTACATCCACACCAGCATTAGCTGTTTGCCTAAAAGAAGAACTTGGCTAGTTTAAAATAATAAACTTTGTTTCTTATAATTATTGCCCACTTTTCTTCTCTTGTGAGGAATACTGGGTGAGGGCCAGGCCAAATCAGTGCGTCCCATGAAAACAAGAAGCAATTTGTGGGGCTGAGGCCCAGTCTTGGAATAAAAGTCAGGCTTAGAGGAAGCAAAGCCAGAGGTGCTCTGTAGGGTTAAGTAGGGTCAAGCGTTGGTACCTTACGGGATCCCAGGGTAGCTTCTTCCGTGGAGGAAGGGTAGTGTTCTTGGGGAGTGGGGGCATTTGATAGTACAGTTTGACAGGGAGACTTGAATTTGTTCTTCATTCTCTGTAATGCTATTGGGAAAAAAATTCTCTTATCATGTGCATCTATTGCTTTTTCAAGGAAACATTAGCTTATGAAAAGAAGAAACCAGGAAAATTACGTTTCTTTATCAATAAGATTGCATACTTTTCATGTATTGTTTTAAAAATTTTTATTGAGATGTAATTGACATATAACATTGTATTAGTTTTGGCTGTATGACATTTTGATTTGACATATGTATATATTGGGAAATTAGTACCACAATAACTTTCATTAACCTCTGTCATCACACATAGTTCTAAATTTTCTTGTAATGAGAACTTCTAAGATTTATTCTTTTAGCAACTTTCAAATGTATAATACAGTATTGTGTGTCTTGCACAGTGCTAGAGAGCTGTGCCAAATTTTGTAGCAAGTTTCCGATAACTTTTTAGTAATATTTCTAGATGTACTTTAGTTATGTACTTTATCCTTTAATTAATTGAAAACTTTTACTATAAGCTTTCATTGTTCAGAAGAAATATTTTTCCTGTCGAAGATTTTCCCCATTCACTATTACATAGCAATGGTCTCAGGACTCATTGGCTAGGTTGCTTTTCTTCTCCTCCTCCTCCCCGAAGACACGAACCTAGGGTGTGGTTTCCCAACTTTTTCATTTATTGGTGTCCTTGTGCATCAGTTCACTTCAGCATGACTGTGAAGCCGTGTTTCGAATAAGTGAGACGTGAATAGGGGGAAGCTAGATGTCTGAAAACATTGTCCTTCACTATGTTTTTGACCTAAGGAGGCTCAGTAGGAGCTGAGGGTTGTTTGGGCTTTTTCAAGTCCGTGGGATCAGTGATTTGGGAGTGCTATGTGTGGCGGAGTGTGTTTATGAGAGAGAAATGTGGGAAGGTTGGAGGTTACATGAGCAGCAGCATCCCTCAAGTCAGGCATCCTAGACAGGGGAGCCGAAGTGTGGAGTCAGAACTATCACCAGACATGAGACTGGTCGTGCCTGCCAAGGGGCAGGTGCCAATTCTTTGGTTAGAAAGTGATATTTAGTGCACAAAGTGGGGGAGGGGTGACCTCCATTCTGCACTGTCAGTTTCCCACGCCTGAGTGTCAGCAGTTACACAGCCTCTCCGGTTAACCAGTCTTCAAAACCAGCTGGCATGGTACCTCCCCTGAGCTGCTTCGTAGGTGTGTAGTTGGAAGGAGCAGGTTTCATAATAGCAGTTAATTCCTTTGGTTTGGTCTATTTTACTGTATTTTATCACTTTCTCTTAATACATTTTCCATTACTCATTTTTGAAGTCTCTTTGTTAATATATATGAACCCTAAGCCTACTCTTCACAGTTGTCCTCATTTCAGATTTCTTCTTTCATGCACTACAGTAAAAAGATAAGTACAGTAAAAAGATAAGTACAGTAAAAGCTTTGTGAGTAGAAAAACATTTATTTTTCTCTTTTTCATACTTAGTTTATGCCCGTGCCCTCTTTTCTAAAAGAAGCTTAGGCATTTCTCTCTCTCTCTTTCTCAAGAGAGTGGCAAGTTCCAATGTCCTGCATTGCTAGACCTGTTTTTAAAATACGCTCTAGGCTGAGGAAGTGACCAAGACCTTGCATACCTTCTGTGTTCTCTTCTTCTAGGCAAAGCGGTTCAGATCACAAATGACCTAATGAGTGAAAGTGGTCATGCAGCAACAGTAGAGGAAATTTTATCTTATCGAGCAGGTCTACATCTTCCTCGATAGGGATGTTTTTCAGCTAGGTCATTTCCCAGGGAGGTGTGCGTTTAATGGCCAAAGAGGTTGGATGCATTTCCACGTATTGGGAGATTGTATTTTAATGGAAAGGGGCTGGTTGGTCTGTCTTTACTCTGCATTTAACAGTTAGGTTGAATCAGTTGAAATTAATTCAAATTGTTAAGAGATGTTTGCCAGCCTATATGCTTCCATAATTTTGGGGGGTTGTGTGTGTGTATAGATAATAGTCTTGTAACTTGCAAATAGCCAAAGAGAAATGATAGAATTAAAAAAGCTTTTTCTTTTTTAATGAAGCAACTAAAGCTTTTTAACTTTTGTACTGGAGCAAGGACTTAAAAGGAATACTTAACCAAGAAATAGAGTATTGTATAGTTTTTCTATTTATTACCGTTTGCTTGATCTCTGAAGGAAATGCATAGCAAGCTACCTAATGATCATTTTAAGTTTTATACTATGTTGATATTATCCTGTTGATGCTTTGAGTAGCTCAAAAGGAATTGACCTCAGGCTCTTGAGGTCAAGAGGTTTGCCAGTGAGGATAGGACTTTGTACTCTTCATCCCATTACTTCATAGCAAGAGGCCTCTTTCAATCACGGTATAATGCTGAAGCTAATACTTTTTTCTCTGTTCATCAAGTCTTTAATCGAATAGCCCTTAAGACCTGTCTTTCCTATAAGTAAAAAGAACATTTGATGATTTCCCCATTGCCATTTAGTCCCTTCACATCCATACCCTCTGTAGAGCAAAGTAATTTTTTTCCTTTTAAGGGGCATTTCTTTAACTTTTGTTTGTCTTCTTCTGATGGATGACTTTCTGGTGAGTTGGTCATGATATTAATGAATGTGATTTTTTTGATATTATGTAAATGAAACGTGTCAACAGTTGGAAGATCTGCATAACTCAGTAAATGAGTATTTTCTAGGTGACCACTGCATGATGGTACAAAATCACACAAAGGGGAAAGACTAACCTAAAGTCTAAGTGAAACAAGTCAGACAGAGAAAGACAAATAGTACATGATTTCACTTATATGTGGAGTCTAAAAGACGAAGTAAACAAAAAAAATCCATAGACGAAGAGAACAAACTGATGGCTGCCAGATGGGAGGCATTTGGGGGACTGGGTGAAAAAGGGGAAGGCTGATTACGAAGTACAGATTGGCGGTTACTGAAACAGTCGTGGGATGTAAAGTATAGCACAGAGAACATAGTCAGCAATATTGTAATAACCACGTGTGGTGCCAGGTGGGCACTCGGCTTGTTGGGGTGATCACTTTGGAAGTTAAATAACTGTCTAATAATTATGTTGTACAACTGAAGCTAATATATTGTATGTCAGCTGTAATTGAGAAATTGTTAAAGTACAGCATAGACAAATGGAATTTAATGTAAGAATATGAAATGTTTATTAATATAGGTTCAAGTTCAGCCACCACTTGCTGAGTTTTGGTGTAGTATCAAGGAATATTCAGAATTATTTGAAAAGGCTATTAAGAATGCTCTTTCAAAGTACAAATTTGAGTGAGGCTGGATTTTCTGTATACACTTCAGCCAAAACAACATACTGCAACATTGGATTTTGTAAAAGCACATAGGAGAATCCAGCTTTAAACAAAAACAGACATAGGGATTTTCAGGAATCTGAAATGACGTCATGCTTCTCACTATTTTTCAGAAAATATAGTTATCTCATTAAAAATATTTCTGTATTAACATGTAGTAGGTTATTTTTAAACTAATAATAAAAATTGTAAAAAATTTCTGTTTTCATTTTACTATAGTAAATTTAATTATATAACTTATATATATAGAAGCTCTTCAGGATCCTCAAACTTTTTAAGAATGTAAAAGGTTCCTGAGACCAAAATGTATAAGAGCATCTGGTGTAGTGCTTAAGGAGGAACTTGAAGCCAAATTCCTTGTCAGAATCCAGCTTTATTGTTTAATAGCTCTGTGACCTTGGACAAGATACTGAACTACTTTTGCCACAGATTCCTCATCTATAAATTGATATAATAATATGTGGAGGTGTGGTAGGTGTTCTCCTTTTTCTTCCATGCTGCAGCCTAGGAAAACGTCAGTCCCTTTTCTTTAATCCACTGTCCCCCTCTTTGAAACTCATACCTGCAGAATGTAGGACCCTCCAGTCCCTCCTTGTTGACCTTCATGGAAGGTTTTAGCACATGGCTTGCTGTGACTCACTCCGCATTACTGCTCCTGTCGTGGTTCCAGGTGTTTAATGTTCATGTGACTGACCAACCCTTCCAGCATCCTGGCCTCTCAGTAAGGCCCCGATTTCTTCTCCCTCAGTGACTGCATCCTCCTGTCTACCCGAGCCAGGCGCACTCTTCCCAAGGCCTTGTCAAAGCAGCTACCCATCACTGCCCTCATCTCAGTTGCGAACTCTTGTTCTCTGACCACACCTCCTGTCCGTCCAGTTCATTCTTCTTATATCTCAACCCCAGCAATCCTTCCAGCTCACCAGGACTACTGGTCCTACCACCTTTTTACTAACTTTCACTTCCCTTATGAGCATGGCTTTTTCCTGGCTTAAAGTGCCTGGTTTATAATTATAATCATAATCATTGTTTTGTAAACTTTCTAAGATTTCTTAATCCCTCTTTCTATCTATTGTACTTGTCTGGCAGAATCCCAACTTCTGTTAAATTCAAATTCCTCCTACTCCACAGTGCACCCAGACAGTGGAATTTATGCTAATTAGTCTCACTTAACAGTCATGCCTTCAACCTTAGAGGAGCTTTGAGTGCTGTGAAGAATTCCTCCTTCATTTCCTCAGTCCATTTATTTTTCTAAAAGACTGTTTCAGACGTCTCAAACTTCCAATATCTGTCTCTTCTTCCTTACTGTCAGCTGACGCCCTTTCACCCTACTCGAGGAGAATGTACGAGCTCTCAGGAGAGAACCGCCACAAGCTCCTCTCACCACGTGGACTCACCTGCCTACATTCACTCTCATTTAGTTTTACTTTCCCCTTGTTCCTTTGGATGGACTCCCTGCTCATTTCTCAGGCCAACCCTCTGTGAGATCCCACTTCTAGCTGCCTCTTTATTATCTTGTCTCCTGGTATTCTGCCTCCCCCCCGCCCCTCCCCCACCTTTCATCATCACGTTTATCCCTCTCTACACTGACCTTCCATTAGGCTTCAGATATCTAAGCAAAATTTTCCCTTGACCCCATGTCCGCCTCTAGTTACCAGATTGAATTGTCAGTGTAGCTAACTTCTATTTCTTTCTGCCCATTCTCTTCTAAACCCTCTGCAATCAGGCTTTACATCACCAAATTGCACTTGTTGAGGACATGATTAACCTGCATGTCACTGGACCCAGCAGTCAATTCTGAGGCCTCGTCTTACTTGGCAGCATCATTTGACACAGCTGATCCCTTCTTTTTCCTTGCAGTTCTTCCTTCACTAGGCTTCTGGGATGCATGCTCCATTCTTCTGAGTAGCATTCATCACTCTCTGATATGTTTAATTGTTTGTTTATTGTTCATTTTGGTCCCCTAAAATGTAATCTCCTTGAGAGCAAGGGCTTGGCTCGTTCTTGTCACTGCCAAGAACAATGACACGTACATCATAGGTGCTTGGTAGCTGTTCAATGAATGAATGTGCACATGAAAACTAGTCCGTACTTATCAGCTCCTCCCCCATTCCTAGCTCCTTTCCTGGTCACAGACTCTCACGGCCTTTTTCTTCATCTTTTTCTCTGAACCTTGCATTTCCTGATTGTATTTTCTCTCCTCTCCACTCCATTCCTGTCTTTTCCAGGCTGAACCATCACCATTGTGCTTATATTTCTTTGGGGCTCTAGTGTTTACAGAACGTTTATTTATATCTGGCATTACAGATGCAGATGGTCCTCGGATCCCAGTTGATGACATTAGCATATAATGCTGAATTTAGGAGCAGATGGAAAAAAATTAAAATTATAAGAATAAGAAACAAATGAAGTCTTCCAGAGCTGAAATTATGCTTTTCTAGGATATTTAGGTTTTCTTGTTTATTACCACCCTGCTTTACACTTTACTGTTTCTGGCTACTCATGATGGAGTTTCTCGTGCTTTTCTGCAAGGATTTTTTGGAATGGAGGAGAAATCAGCAAGCTCGAAAGACTCTTCTAACTTCAACTCTGAGTTTGTCACCAGAGTAGTCTGCTCCTCTTTAGAGTTTCATCCTTCTTTCTCCCTGTATTGAGGTGCTACTGTGATGCTGGATTTAACTGGTCTTTTATTTATGGCTTTTACAGAACCTTGCCTCCTGGAATCCTTCAAATCCCGAATGTCTCTTACTTGTGGTGAAGGAACTTGTGCAACAGTATCACCAGTTTCAATGCAGCCGTCTCCGTGAGAGCTCCCGTCTAATGTTTGAATACCAGACATTACTGGAAGAGCCACAGTATGGAGAGAACATGGAAATTTATGCTGGGAAGAAAAACAACTGGGTGAGATTTTTTTGAGAGTGGGGAGAAAAGCCACTTCATCTATAAAATAAAAGAATCAGTTCAGATGTCTCCTTCTAATAAACCCTAGCCATTTCCTTAAACGTGGTCCAGGTTGCCTTCATACTTTCTCGTAACTTAGAGTTTGAGGGGCCTTAATGTTTATGTGGCTCATTGTGTTTCTCAAAGGTATCGCCCAGGAGGTTCGTAAAATCTGGAGTCTTGCATCCCTAGCCCCAAGTAGTCGGAAGTCGGGTTTTGATGCAGGTGGCTTAGAGGCAACATTTTGAGACACTGATAAGTTTCTCCTTCTTTCAAGGAAGACTTTCTTCAGTATCCCAGTCAGATGAGAGAGGCTAACTCTGGAGGTAGCTGGTTTATATGGAACCTTTTAAAATTTCTTTTTACTATGTGATCCTTTTAAAATACAAGTCGGATCCTATCACTCCTCGAACCCTATCACTCAAAAATAACAGGTCGGATCCTACCACCTGCATCAAAACCCGACTTCCAACTACTTGGGGCTAGGGATGTGAGACTCCAGATTTTACGAACCTCCTGGGCGGCGGCATAAAATGTATCATGTGATTTCTGTCACCACCGTCCTTTATCCATCATTGCTTCTCTCACGTCGTGTCCTACCTGTCTACTTAAAAATACTCAGCTCTAGCCCACTAGCACCTTGCTGTGCTGCAGACGCCCCAGGGATGCTTTTGCCCTAGGTTTTGTGAATAGCTTTCTTGTTGTCTGGTATATTTCCCCTAAGTATTTTTTTAAAAGATTTTATTTATTTATTTTTAGAGAGAGGGGAAGGGAAGGTGAAAGAGAGGGAGAGAAACATCAGTGTGCGGTTGCTTCTCACATGCCCCCTACTGGGGACCTGGCCCACAACCCAGGCATGTGCCCCAACTGGGAATCAAACTGGCGACCCTTTCCCATAAGTATTTGCATGCCTAATACCCTTCTTCCTTAAAGTTTTCACTTACATCTCACATCTCTCACAACGCTTGTGTTAACATGCCTGGTTTTTTAAAACAACTTTTTTGAGGTATGATTTACATACCTTAAATTTACCTGTTGTAAATGTGCAATGCAACGATTTTTAATACATTCGCTGAGTTGAACAGCTACCACCACAGTCCAGTTCGAGGATGATTTCATCACTCAGTAAGGTCCTGCCTGCCATTTGCAGTTAATCCCGTCGCCGTCTCCAGACCCTGGTAACCACTACACTGCTTTCTGCTGCGTAGATTTTCTTCCCAAACACTTCATGTAGTGCAGCCATACAACATGTGGCCTTCCATGACTGGCTTCTTTTATTCAGCATGGTGTTGTTTGAGGTTTGCCCATGTTGTAGCCTGCATCGGTACTTCATTCCCTTTTGTGGCTAATGCTCCATTGGATAGACGTACCACATTCACCAGTCGATGGGCATTTGGGCTTCCACTGTGACTGTTAAGAATAATGGTGCTATAAACATTCACTTGCAGGTCTTTGTTACACCCCCTTTTAAAACTGTAACTGGCGCACCCCCACCTTTACCCTGCTGTACATGTTTGGCATCTCTTTTTAACATACCATATGTTAACTTGTTATATGTTGCTGCATAAGATAATTATTCCAGAAATTAGTGGTTTAAAACAACATTTATTGTTATAGCTTTTGTTTGTCACTAATCTGTGTACATAGACTCTGTGTCGGGGTCTCTCCCTGGCTGTACTCGAGGCACTGGCCAGGACTGCAGTCACCCCAAGACTCAGCTGGAGATGAGTCCGTTCTAAGCGCATTCGTGTGGTTGTGGTACGACACAGTTCGTTGTGGGGTGTTGAACTGAGGGTGTCAGTTCCATGCTAGCTGCAGGCTGCCCTGAGTTCCTTGCCTCTTCACAGGGCCTTTCCCCAGGGCAGCTGACAAGGTGGCAGCTGGCCCTATCAGATCAGTCAGTCAGGAGAGTGCGAGTGTGTGAGCAAGACAGAAGTCACAGCCTTTCTACCCTAATCTCAGGGGTGACATTTCATCAGGTTTGCCCATTCCCCAGCACCCCCCCAAACCCCCATGCCCAACTCTCTGGCAACTGTCAGTTCTCCGCTATGAGTCTATTTGTTTTTTGTATGTTCATTTGTTTAGTTTTTTTAGATTCCAGATAGAAGTGAAATGATACAGTATTTGTCTTTTTCTGACTTATTTTACTTAGTATAATACCCTCTAAGTCCAGCCCTGTTATTGCAAATGGCAAGATTTTATTCTTTTTCATGGCTGAGTAATGTGCCAGTGCATGTGTACACATGCGCATGTGCGTGCACACACACAACACTTTTTCTCTGTTCATGCATCAGCGGACACCTTGGTTGCTTCCATGTTATGGCTACTGTAAACAATGCTGCAGTGAATATAGAGGTGTATGCATTGTTTGAATTAGTGTTTTGTTTTCTCTGGGTAAGCACCCAGAAGTGGAATTTCTGGATCCTTTTTTGTCTCTTGTTATAGCTTTTGTTTTTAAAGTCTATTTTGTCTCTAAGTATTGCTGTCTCAGCTTTCTTCAAATTTCCATTTTCATGAAATATCTTTTCTTTGTCTTTACTTTCAGTCAGTGTGTCTTTCAGTCTGAAGTAAGTCCATGTGGGCAGCCTATGTAAGGGTCCTTATTTTTTTTAATCCATTCACAAACCCTCTGTCTTTTGAATGGAGCACTCAGTTTATTTACATTTAAAGTAATCGTTGATAGGTATGTCTGCATAGCCATTATAATTGTTTTCATACTAGCTTTATAAATGGTTGGTCTACTACTTTTATATGTTTGCCTTTACTAGTGAGATTTTTTTGTCTTTCATATATTTTCTTATTCCTAAGAATAAGTTTTGGCCTTCTCTTTTCCACTTAAATAATTTTCTTTAACATTTCTTGTAATGCCAGTATAGTGGTGATGGCCTTCTTTGGCTTTTGCTGTCTGGGATATTCAATTCTGAATGATAACCTTCCTGGGTAGAGTATTCTTAACTGTTAGTTTTTTCCCTTTCTTCATGTTGACTGTGTCATTTCCATTTTACTCCTTATGTCTGCAGTGCTGCTATAGCGCCCAAAGCGTTTTAGGCTCTTCGCCTATATTAATGAATGGATGAGTACATCCTGAGCCATAGTTTGAGCTCTGTCCTTTACTGTAGGCAAGTTTCTTGACTATTCTAAGCCTTGGTTTTCTCATTTCTAAAATCGGTATAAATGAGTTGGATCCACTGAACAGGGTTTTGGGGATAATTAAAGAGTGTATCCTAGAAAACCTTTTTGTAAGGTATTCGATGTTCTGATTAGCCTAACTTTGGCTTTCCTTTTTACATGTAGTAGATAATTATGCATTTGCCAAGGGACAGTCTCTAGCCTCAACTGTGAGTTGTCAGAGTGCATTTGAAGAGTCACTCCTACTAGGCTGTCACCCAGCTAAAATGATAGTCGCTCTTGAGAATTTCTTAGCTTTTAGCTATCTGTGTGGTAAGAGTTGATTTCAGATGAAAGCTTGTTTGTTGATAGGGAATAGGCTCTAAGAAAGAAAATAAAATTTCCCTTCATAGAGCGGCCTGGGTGTGGAATCCATTCTGGATAAGATGCCTACCTTTTATTTCCAAAAGGAGGACAGAACTATGACATAGTGACTGTTTCCAGATGAAAAGCATAGGCTTAATAAATTGCCCAAACTGAGCCTTGTTAATTTAAGTTACTTGCCCACGTACCATAACTCGAACAAAGGAAGGAAGTATGTATTTGTCTCTAATGCCAGGGAAATTACCAGGAAGGCAGTTGGCAGAATGGCTGACATTTTGACAGTCATAGGTCAGATAATTTCAACATCTATCCAAGAAAAGATTTGACCAAGTATTGACAGAAAAAAAATCAAATTTTTCTGTTCGCCCGGCTGCATCTAAATGTCTCATTTTCAGCTTACAGGAACGATTGCTATGGAAGCAATCTTCGATGTTACAATAGACCGACCAAAAATTGCTTGAATAATATTGGGACTTCAAATATAAAAACACAGGAAAAGTCATTGTCTGAGGCTCTGGAACTCAGGATTTCTGTACTTAGGTTTTGCTCCTAATGTCATGTTTATAGCTCATGTTTTACAGTAAGATATGTTTTAAATCACCCTTTACTCAGTTCTATAGAAGAAGATTAGCTTACAGGTCACAAGGAAAAGCAGAGGTAGAACTACAGACTGAACTCTTGTCCAGTTTCTAATGTTCACTATTAGAAGCAAGTGCTAAATTTTCTCTAGTCTCTCAATGACAAAATAAAGAATGTATAGTAAGCTTGAAAGTTGGAAATCATAAAGCACTTTTTATGGTTTCTATTAGATCAGATCTTTTCAGTGTTAAGTTTCATTTATTATAAATTTAGTGGTATAGTGTAAATCAGTCTGTTGCCAATAAACATAAATTTATACTAGCTCTAGGATCAACATTTTGAGAATGGACAAAGTAGGATCATCTGAACATTTATAAAAGAATGTTGGTCTAAAATAGCTGGTAGAATAAAAATATATTGTACAAACTAAAAAAGGGCAAGAGCTAAAATTCAGTGCATGAACTAAAATAACTAGCAGTTCAGATGAGTCCAAGTGCTAAATATGCAATTATTTTTCTGATTACCTTATATGTACAAGAGTTATTTTAATTGTTTTTTAAATCCTGACCTGAGGACATGTTTCCGTTGAATTTTTAGAGAGAAAGGAAGGGGGCGGGGAGGGGGAGAGAAAAACAGAGAGAGAGAAAAACATCGATTTGTTGCCTCATGTGTGCACCTAACTGGGCGTTGAACCTGCACCCTCTAGGTGTACAGCATGCCTCTCCATCCAACTGAGCCATGCGGCTAGGGCGAATTCTTTTAACTTTTAAATCCCTTATTTCACTCCTTTTATTATTTAAAAATATAAGAATCATTGTGTCTAAGAAACTTGAAAGTTTTGAGGTTGACATTTTAGACTGTTAGTTAGAAATGACTATTTATTGATTTAGAGGTGGTTTGCCTCTAAAATTTGAAAATGAAAAAAATGAATTGAGTTTGACTTATTATTGTCTGACCAACCAACCTCTTCTTATCCCTTGGTGCTTTTTAAAAAACCTGTCTCAACATCCACAGGAATGACTTAACAAATGTTCAACGCAGATGCAGTAACCATTGTAGTGCTCGCTAGTTGTATGGATGACTGAGGCACATCCTGCAGGGGCTTGGAAAGAGCTCGCACTGTCTGCGAGCTGGGAGGCGTGTTCCCGGGTGCTTGTTTGCTCCAGGGACACTGACCTTGCTCTTTCGTGAACATCCAGGCATGTTCCTACATCATCGGCCCTTTTTACACTTGCTGCTCTTTTTGCCTGCGACGTTTTCCCACCACACTTCCCATAGGTTGCTTCCTCGCCTCTTTTACTCATTCCCTCAATTGTTACGTTGTCAGATTACTCTATAAAAGACCTAACTCTCTAACAGGGGTGTCCAGCCGTTTGGCGTCTCTGGGCCACACTGGAAGAAGAAGAATTGTCTTGGGGCACATGTTAAATAGCTGATGAGCAAAAAAACCCATTTTAAGTAAATTTATGATATTGTGTTGGGCCATATTCATAGGCATCCTGGGCCACATGGAGCCCTGTGGGCCATGGGTTAGACACCCCTGCTACCGTTTAAGCGTTTTGAGCAAAGGAGGGTCATAATTTGACTAATGATTTGAAAGTATCCTTTTGCCTGTGGTGATG
This sequence comes from Carollia perspicillata, assembly GCA_004027735.1. Lineage (NCBI taxonomy): Eukaryota > Metazoa > Chordata > Mammalia > Chiroptera > Phyllostomidae > Carollia > Carollia perspicillata. The sequence goes on along the minus strand of PVKM010005874.1, from coordinate 11,611 downwards.
AGACTGAACTGCAGGTGAACAAGGGCTGAGGCAGTTTCTACCACAGGTAGAAACAATCATGGCTCAGATCAGGTGGTTGTGGAGGTGGTGAGAAGTGACATAAATTGAAGGTGAGTCTGAGGATATAAATTGAAGGTAGAATTAACAGGTTTGCTGCCACCTTGAATGTGGGATGAGAGCAAGATTCCAGGAGTCAAGGATGCTTCTGAGGTTTTTGGCCTGAGAGACTGAGAGAATGGAATTGCCATTTATTGAAATGGATAAATATTCAAGGAAGAGCAAGTTTGGATTTAGTCCTGGTCGTTGGAAAAACGAAACTTGCATCAGTAGGAGGTCTGGGATGGAGATATAATATTTAGGAATCAGTAGCGTGTACATGGTCTATAATGTTGTGAGCCTGGGTGAGATCCAGTAGGAAGTGTAGATAAAGGAGTGAGACCTTGGGGCTAAGCCCTGGTGCACTCCAGTGTCCAGAGGTTGCAGAAAACAGAGGGAAAGCCAGTGAAGTAGAGTGGAACCAAGAGGGTGGGGCCCTGGACACCAAGCACTCCTTCCAGGGAAGGAGTGCTTAGCTGTGTGGAAGTGCTGCTGATAGAAGACATAATAAGTGAGGACTGGGAAATGACATTGGGTTTGGCAATGGGGAAGTTGTTGACTAGCTGTGCAGGCAGCGTGGTGAGGAGGAAAAGCTGACTGGAGAGGGTTCAAGAGAGAATAATAAAAGAGGAAGCGTAGACATTCTTTATAGGAGATTATTCTGTAGAGTACGACAGACGAATGAGATGGGACCTGAAGAGGGATAGGAAGTCAAGAAAGACTTTTTGTAATGTGTGCTTGCTGTTGGGAGTGAGTGGGTAACGAGGAAAGAGAAGGGGACAGTATTTGGGACGTGTATTCGTTTATGCATGTTCCTTTAGCACAGTACACAGAACTAAAGGAAGACTTTTTGTTTCTTAATTTTTACTGACTTTATTGGGGTGACTTTGGTTAACGAAACTCTGCAGGCTTCAAGTGCACAGTTCTGTAACACATCATCCATATACCCCAGTGTGTGCTCGTTGCCCTGAGTCAAGGCTCCCTCGGTCGTCACTTATCCCCCACTGTACCCTTTTCTGCCTACTCCAGCCCCCTTTCCCTCTGGTCACCACCATACTGATGTCTGTGTCTGTGAGGTTCTTTTTTGGTTTTGTGTTTGTTTTGCTTGATCTCTTCACCCTTTCACTCAGTCCTTCAGTGCTTCCCCCCACCAACAGCCGTCAGTCTGTTCTCTGTATCTGTGAGTCTGTTCTATTCCGCTTGTTTGTTTATTTTGGCTAGTAGATAAGGAAGACTTTTCTGTTCTTCTTCCAACACCCCCCACCAGACTCCCACTGGGCTAGATGCCCCTCTTATAAGCTCCCATTTAATTCCGTAATTTTTATGTTGCCCCTATACTTACTCCTTTTAAAGTAAGACTCTCATATATATTTAAAGACAGACTCCTTTAGGTCCAAGGAATCACACCCAACAGGCTATGTTAGTTCTAGAGTTCTAGGAGCACACCTTTGTAGTCATCTCGGACTATAACAGAAGGTGAGAATTTTCTTAGGATCTTTCTCCTTCTCACCTACCCACCGTGAGGAGTTGTTTGCGTGTCCTTGAGTGGTTCCCAACTACTCTCTCATGTGTTGGCTTTGAGGAGCCTGTGTGCACTGTTGTCTCACACTGAGTCCAGCTGCTCGGCCCTACCAGGGAGCACGTTGCTCACCGCTGGCATTCCTGGTGGCGTGGTGCCTGCTGTGCCTCTGTCTGGCTTGCTCTGCTTTGATTCTGTTCATTCAGTTCCCTCAGTCTGTCTTTTCTGTCCCCGGGTTAGGCCTGTGGGCATGAAAATGTGCTCTGTCCTTAGCCAGAGGTTGATGTAAGTTAAAAGATGTAAGCAGTAAAACAAACAGCAAACAACTATGCAAATGATAGTTATCCTTGTGATCTCTGAACTCAAGGTTTCTATTTCTGTTTGCATTTTCAAGGTGGTAGGTCAGAGTTTTAAAATAGGGGCCAAGACCTTGAAGCCAGTTGCCAGGGTGTTTGTAGAAAAGAGTGGTGCATGTTGTGGAATCAACTGTAAGAAGTGTGTGTGCACTTATGTGTGTTCATCCACTCATCCATAAAACAACCTGTAAATGCATACTGTGTGTTGAAAGATATGCTTTGGGGAGGTTAGCCACTTGTTTTTATAAGGGGAGCAGGGAGTGGAGGTATTGGGAGCTCTTTACCAGTCACACTGTGGAAAGGATAGGGATCTACTCTTTGGAGTAATTCTAGATTATCCTTGGAGTTCTTTGTCCGGACAGCCTGTTGTAGTGAAACCCAGCATGCCAAAATCCCAAGCTGAGGTGCAGACTTGCAGTAAGAGAGGCTAGAAAGATCCAGGATCCCCTGAGCTCAGCACCCATTTTTGTTGCTTTTGCAAGTCTTCCCTTGGAACCTCTAGGTGTCTGCATGGCCCAATTGTAAAACTCCTCCTCTAGATTATGACAAAATTTTTAAAAAATGTGATTCCTTAGCCTTTCCCATCATAAAAATTGAGAAACTTTTTTCTTTTACATGAGTTTTCTCTTCTAAAAAAATAGAAGGTGTTATTTATAGCCTAAATGTTTTACTTTTTAAATTTTAATTGTATTGTTTTTAATCCTTACCTGAGGATATATGTATTGATTCCAGAGGTGGGGGGAAGAGGGAGAGAGAGAATGTGTGTGTGTCTTTGTGTGTGTGTGTGTTTGTGTGAGAGAGAGAGAGACATTGATGTGAAAGAGAAACATGGATCAGTTGCCTCCCATATGCACCCTGCTGGGGATCAAATCTGAAACTTAGGTTTGTGCCCTGACTGGAAATCGAACCTGGTACCTTTCGGTGTACAGGATGACTCTCCAGCCAACTGAGCCGCACTGCCCAGGACTTAGTTAAATGTTTTAAATCGCTGAGCCCATGTACATCTTTACTATGAATACTGGTTTACAGATAGAATTACTGAAAAATATGAGTTGATGATAATATTAACAGATTGTCAGGAAATTACATCTTATATAGGGTATCCACTGATGTCCTGCTTTAGCTGGGTAGAAGTCTGACCTTTGTGCGCACTTTCAGACAGACAGTAAAGCCTGGTGATACATGTCATGACCCCGTGGGCTCTAAATACAGGGGTGGGCAAAAGTAGGGTTGCAGCTGTGAGCATGAAGAACAGTTTATTCTTGTACTATTGTTTATGTGTCCGTTATTGTACTATTATTTATTATTACTATTAACCTACTTTTGCCCGCCCTGTATTAGTAAACTGATCTGGATACTTCAGTAAGAACAAAAGTCAAAGAGGCAAGTCTGTCTCTATTGTTTGAAATGTTTAAAAAATCATACATTAAGGTATTCTTTTTGTACTTACAAAACAAAAGGTAGTACTGCTGCATTTGACTTTATTGTATTTATAATACAGATTTAAAAAAATGTTACTTCATACTTTTTAGTAGCTAATAGTTTAATATATACTTGGGTAATATGCTTTACCCAAACTGAAGATGCCTACATTTTGAACAGGTTGAATTTGTGGTCTTGGCTGTAGTTGTCATGTCACAATCTATTTCTGATTTTGATCTTATTTTTGTGCCTTTCTTTGTATAGACTGGTGAATTTTCAGCTCGTTTCCTTTTGAAGTTGCCGGTGGATTTCAGTAATATTCCCACATACCTTCTCAAGGTAAAAATATATAATTGTCAATGTGAGAATATAAATGAACCTTTAAGTAATTATTTAACTCTGAACATTTGTATGATTGGTTTACCAGCTTTCGTCCGGATGATGAATTCTATTAAAATATTAATTGCATGAAAATTCATTAAGTTCCTTTGTTACCTAAAAGCTAAAATGGTAGCCCTAAAAGTAATTTTGAAATGACTTTTTTATAAGATAAAGTGAGTATAAATTACACTTTGGAAAAAAATACCTTTAGTTAATAACCTTTTTGGGATGAAAGGCTCTGTCAGAAATTGCCTAATATGCATTGTCTGTAAGTCAGATTACATATTAACTATGCTTTGCCAAAGGGCATTTTATTTTTGTTATTTATATTAGCAGTTGTTCTCAGGCACCTTCATAGTTGGCCTGTCCTGCAGATTGAGGATGGAGTTAGGCCAGTGTATTTGGCATTCTTGAAAATGTGATGCAGGCAAGGTGTGGCTTGGGAAGGGATCTGCAGATGCTTTGCGGAGAAAAGGTAGAAGGTGTGTGACTAGGCTGTGGTTCGTGGGAAACAAACTAAGTGGACCAGGGAGCAGGTTCAGAACAGGAAGCCTTAAGACAGTGCGGCCTAGGGTCATCGTAGATGTGGATTTTGGTTGTGACTGCCCTCGGTTCCATATTTCAACCATGGTTATATACCTTTCATCTAATGTAAGAAAAATGCCTACCTTCCTAATCTGATGTTGTTCAAAAATTTAAAAGTATTTCTAACAGTCTAGAGAGAAGATAGAATCCTTGTACAGGTTTTCCTGCATACTGTGGTAGTAAGTAAAGAATAGTAGATATTAATCTTGACAGTGATTGGAAATGTGGTCTGGTGGAATGTGAAGTGTAGACCATAGAAAAGATTAGGGAACACTTTTTAAAATATATTTCACTCAAGTCATTAGTAGTGGGACTCGGTGGGCGAACTGAAATTAAGGAGCAGATAATGATCTAGGCTGGAAGAGTAGGGTTTTTTTGTTGTTGTTGTTTTTTTCAAGAGAATAATGAGAGATAAAGCTGGAGAGAGGCGTTGGAAAGACCTTGAATGCTTGAAGAATGATTTCAGATTTCATTAAACAGGTAGTCTTAACTTCTTTTTCCCTGGATTAACTTCCTATTTTATTTCCGTGGTCTCATTCCCTCCCACGCCCAGTCTCTCTGCAGTATTACTTCCAGAGTAGACTACTTTAATCTCCTCTTAAAATAAATAATGGTTCCTCTTGAAACAAACAATCACTTCCACAGCCTGCCTGTCCAGGCAGCACTGTTTTGTATGTTGTTTCCTGGCCTGTGCCGTTGGTCTGAAACAAGCACCTCTCCTCCCGGGCCTGCCAGTGCTGTGAGAATTCCCAGCGCTGTCACTTTGCTCTTGCTCTCCCTCCCGGCTCTGAAGCCCCTCCTCTTTCACCTTTTTCCAGAGAATCTACTTAATTGACCCAAGGATAAAGTGGAGTCCAAAGAGGTTCAACTTACTCACCTAAGACCCTAAGTATTTATTTGAGGCTCTTGATAGAATATTTAGTTTTGATTATTGGCACCTGGAACTAGAGAGGAGCTAAGAGATCAAGGTGGAGGAGAAGGGGATCATGACATTAAAGTGAGCCTTTTGAAAGAGGAAGTGTAACATCCAACTATGGGAAAGCCAAGGCCTGAACTTGGAAGATCTAATGGAAGAGAACTGTATGGGTAGAAGGTCTACAGGAGCCCAGAGTTGTATAAGCCAGAGGCTTTAAAATGTCAATGAAGAAGGGAATGCTCACATGCCATTGAATAAACAAGGCTGCACTCAAGAAAAGGCAATTGATTTGGCCAGGGCACAGGGATATTGAGACTAGAGAGCACACTTCAGTGTAATGGCCAAATAGAGACCAGATTATTGGTTTTAATGAAGATGTGAATGAATAGGAAATTTGCTCCATGGGTATTAGACAAAATGAGTTGTGAAAATGGAATGGAAACTTGAAAATCTGAAATGATCACATGTAACCATTAAGAAACAACGAAAGTGGTAACATACTGGCTAAAGTAATCATAGAGAAGCCTTTTCAAGAAAGTTTTAATTGATATACTTGACTGTGATAATCTAACTGATACTCTCTTTGGAAAGTTGAAGGGAAATGTTGCTGGGGAAAAACCATTCCAAGTGGTGCTATCATTCTTTCAACTACTTGGAGAGAGTAGCTAATGATGTTGAGTTACAAATGCATGTGACTTTGTCATTAAAGATTAAATTTTAATAAATTTGCAGTTCCTTTCTCATTCCTTTCACCTTTCCTTAGGAATGGGAGGGTTTTGCATTCTGTGTACCCAGAAGAAGAGAATTAGGCTAACTAATGTTCCTAGAATTTTTTTGGCTGAATTGTTGCATTGCCCATAATTATTTGAGACTGTTTAAAAGTTCATTTACTAATACATATTTACTAGGAAGGAAACGGATAATTTCCCCCAAATATTTTCTCTATTTAAAATGCAGCAAGTTTTTTAGGGTGCTGTGTATTGAATATTGTTGTTTCTTAGCAAGCATAAGATAGCAAACATGAAAAAGTCATCCGATCCTGATAAATGAGTACAAATTCAAAGGCTGACCTCATAAAGATTTTCCTCTAAACCACAGATTACATGATGCTTCAAAATTTGAGACCATTTAGTTGAGGGAATTTTTTGGATCCAATAAAGTCACACTTAATAAGCAGTTTTTAGAAATAAAGACTGCTTTAACTCACTCTTGTGAAATCTGGTTTTAAAGCAAAACAGTTGTCTGTTTCTTGAAAGACCATAAAGAATTCACAGAGAACCCTCATCTTATCTTAAAGGAAATGGTTTGTGTCTAACCAAATAGAAGTGGGCACACTTTTATACAAGGAGGAATGTGTACCTGGAAGAAAGTGCTGTAAAAGTAGGGTACTCTTTATTCCAGACTTATCGTGGCTCAATTTGAGCCAAAATTTGCATTTGAGACTTAATCACAAAGAAAGTAGTGAGATGGTCTAAAAACTTACTCTGCAGGAAACTTCCCTTTCTTCTTGCATGAAGTAGGGGACCCAGGACTGCTCTCAGTTTATTGTTCTTGTCCTGCCTTATTTCTCTAGAGACAGAAGCAGAGTTTAGAGGAAAATGCACTCCGATCAGAGGCCCCCAGACGCCTTCTCTAAAGGGCAGGATAGTAAAATTTTAGGCTTGCAGACCAGATGGTCTCTGTCACTACTCAGCTCTGCTGTCGGAGCCTGAAAGCAGCTACAGACAATATGTAAATGAATGCATGTGGCTGAGTTCCAATAAAACTTTATTTTCAAAAACAGGTATAGGGCTAGATTTGGCCTGTGGGCACTTGTTTGCCCATCCCTATTCTAGATTATTGAGGGGCACATTTCTTCACAAATGCACCTAGGGTGGCACAGGAAGACAAGTAAACAGGTTTGGTTTAAGAAGTGGGAGTGGATTTTAATACTATGCTCTCTCAGCTGATCTTTTACTAGCACCTTCAACTTGAGTGAATTCCTCCTCCCTCTTTTCCTTCCTCCTTTTTTCCTTTCCTTCCTGTTTTCTCCCTTTTTTTAAAAAATTCTACCTTCTTTCTCACTTTAAAATAATTTGTTGGTAACATATAATTTACTAAATTCTCTTCCAAATCTTAGTTTCTTTGTTTCCCTAACTGTTAAAATGTTGTCAGGCTGGCCCTGGCTGGTGTGGCTCATTTGGTTGGGGCATGGACGCGTAACCCAAAGGTTGTGGGTTTGATTCCTGGTCAGAGCACTTGCCTGGGTTGTGGGTTCAATCCCCAGTCCAGGCACGTACAGTCCCCAGTCTGGGTGTGCATGGGAGGCAACTGATCGATGTTTCTCTCCCTGTCATTGATGTTTCTGTGTTTCCCTTCCTTTTTCCCCTTCTCTCTAAAAAAAGCAATGAAAAACTGTCCTCAGGCGAGGACACTTAAAAGTCAGGCTGTATTACATACCACATCAGATTGTTTTGAGAATATTAATAAGGTAATGAATATGATGGTACTTCTGAACTTCAAGTAGATGCCAAAGAGAAATGGTTTTGATTATATATTTCAGAGTATTGAATTTATTGTGGACTAGGAAGAAAGTATTTCATTGAAATTTAGATGGAGTTACATTTACACTACTCTTTTCCTCTCTCTTGATTTCCTCTGTCTACAATTCAAAACAAGAATTTTCACTTGCACCAAATTTCTAGATATAATTTCTGTTAATTCTGACAATAATATAATTTCTACTAAAAACAAACAGTCACAGGTAGCTTCTGTGAGTTTTCCCCTTTTGTGTTTTTTTTAGTTTTATTTTGCTTTTATTTTTTATGGCGTGCTTGTGTTTTTGTTCTCTAAATTAGAGTTTTAGGATATAGTTCACCTGTTTTGCTGCCCTGTCCTCCTATATAGTGATAGTCTTTTAAGTACAGTCTATTCTTCTACAGAGCATGCTTTAGTAACATAAATTAGTTCATATGTGATTGGTAAATACTGGAAGCAAGTCAGTATAATGTGAAAGTTGCCATGGTTTATAGTTGATTTTTTTCTAGCACATTAATATTTACTATTATTATTTTTATAATAATTATAGCATTTTTATAATTTTTATAAGATATGATACGAGGACATTTTTTCATTGCTTTTTAGAGAGAGAGGAAGGGAGAAAGGGAGAGAGAGAAACATATATTTTGACCACTAAGTAATAGCCGCTAAATGCAAATGAACAAGCAAGCCAGGGAGGTATAATGTAGTTGCAGTCTATGTCCATTCACGCCATATCCTTCCACTTGGCTCAGTTTGACCCTTTCTGTATTTATTTATTCAGTGGTTTCCCCATCTTTGTAGGAAAAAATAACACAAGACAGTGAGCCAGAACTAGCTCTGTCCGGCATCATTACGTTTTGTCCAAAACCTGCTTCTTCACTGTACTTCTAATGATGTTGTCCCTCTTCTCTTTTCCATAATGCAGCAGTTTCAATCTTTTTTACTTTTTTTCTTTTAAATAGCTTTGTTACCAATAGCAATTGGGCCCTGCTGCCTGCTACCACCCTCTAAGGCAAAATTCTAGAGGCAAAATTTTGGTGATAAAGGAAAGGAGTCTTTATTCAAATCTTCACAATTTTGGAATAACAGCTTTCCATATGCATTAATCACTTAAGCCTACCATTAAGGCTAAACTCTTTAACACAGGGGTTCTCCTGTCATTCTCTCTGTTTTAATTATCTTATTTCCATAGGGTTAGTTTACAAACTAGAACAACATAAGATATAAAAGCTGCACAACTTTGGAAGAATGGCAGGCTTCTGTCTCAGAGCTCATTCTCTCTAGATTACCCAAAGAAGAATATAACCCTGCCACCCTCAGCGAGGCCAGCCCGATCCGAGGCTGCACCTGGAGTTCCTTCCCATCCAAAATACCATCCGTTGGAAAACACAGGCAGCTGCAGTACCATCATCCAGGCATCCTTGAGAAAAACCAGAGCTAGCCCCATCCAAGAGCCCCAGAGCCCTCCTTTGATTTCAGATCTTCTTGCCCATAATTCCATGTGCTCTGGAGGCATTCAGCTCCTCAGCCAGTCACATCCTAGGCTGTTTACCATTGCCTTGGACAGCCTCCTCCTTCTGCTCCTTCCTACTTCTCCCTAGTGATCTGATCAGATCTCTCTGTATCAGCTTCATTGAGATGTAATTCACATATTGAATACCAAGCAATTCACGCATTTCAGATTTGCAGTTCTGTGGTTTCAGTGGATTCACAGAACTTCAGCCATAGCAGTTTCAATCTTACCTTTACCTTTTAAAAAGCCCTATATTTACCACAGTAGTTCTTTGTTTATTGGGGATATGGCATTTCCTGGAACTCCTGGTATCCCCAAGACCTATTCAGAGAGAAAAGAGGTACTATTTTCAAAAGAAGGTTAAAAATTTATTTACTTCATGAATGAATAGTGGAGTTTTCCATGGGCTACATGGTATGTTAGCATGTTATCATTACTCTGATGGCTGAATGGTGTGTTTGCTTGTGTGTTCTTATATTTATAAAATTTCTCTGTTTTTACCAAAGAATATTCGAGAAGAAACAGATACCTTGAATAGCCTTATGTCTATCATAGTTAAATAGTTAAATACCTTTCTATAAAGAAAACTCCAGGCACAGATGACTTCACTAATAAGTTTTGCCAGTCATTTAAGGAAGAAATAACACACAGATTCTACACATATTCCTTGAAAAATTGAAAAGGAGTAAATACTTTCTATGATTCTATGAGGATAGCATTACCTGATAATAAAAAGCAGACAAGGATATAATATAGATGTAAAATTCAAAACAAAATTTTAAGAAATTTACTGCAATAATATATACGAAGGATGATTATATCCAAGTGGTGTTTATCCCAGGCCTGTAAGGTAGGCTGAAAATTAAAAAATCAACAGTGCAATTCACCATTTTAACAAACTAATAAAGACCATATGATCATTTTAATAGACACAGAAAAATTTTTGATAAAACTGAACATCTTTTCCTGATAAAAAAAAATTCTCAGATTCTAGGAACAGAAAGGGCTTTCTTTAGCCTGATAAAGTGCATCTATGAAAGTCCTGTAAGTAATACTATACTTACTTAATGATGAAAGACCAAATGTGTTCTCCTGAGGTTAAAAGCAAGGCAAACATGTCTACTCTCACCAAATCTGCTTACTACTGGAGGCTGTAGCCAGTGCAGTAAGGTGAGAAAAAAGAATAAAAGATATTCGCAGTAGAAAGGAAGAAGTAAAACTGTCTTTATTCATTAATGATATGATTATTTTTGTATAATAGCTTAAGGAATCTATAAGAAAGCTTCTAGAACTAATAAGTGAATTTTGTAATGTTACAGAATACAAGATCAATATATAAAAATCAATTGAATTTCTATATATACTAACAACAGATAATCTAAAAGTGGAATAAAAACAATTTATAATAGCATCAAAATATAAAATATTTAGAGACAAATCTAATAAATTGCTTTTTAAAAATCAGTCCTACTCTAAACTGCCAGCATCCAGTGTTCAGCAAAAGTATCCTTGGGCCCCAGCCAGGTGGTACAGCTGCTTGGAGTGTTGTCCTGCACACCAGAAAGTTGCAGGTTCAATCCTTGGTTCATCAGGGCATGTGGGGGGAAAACTACTCGATGTTTCTCTTTCACATCGATAGTTCGCTCTCTTTCTCCTCCCTTCCACTCACTACCCCCATCTCTCTTTCCCTCCCTCCCTTCCTTTCTCTAAAATCAATAAACATCCTCAGGTAAGGATTAAAAAAAAACTTTGTTGGTTTGGATTCATTTGATGAATACTCAGTAATTGAAACCCAAAGTGCTTGTCCCTTTGGGTTTCTGTTAGGACTCACAGCCACCTTTTTATTCAAAGAGTATGTAATTGTATGTCGCAGCCAGCTTTGGAGAGGGATTTTGGTCAGCATCTTGCCATTGATAGAGAGGGCAGTGCTACGTATGTTTATATTTAATCCTCACACATGCCCTGCAAGGTGGCAGGGTAGGTACCTATTGTTTCTATCTGCCTGGCATCTCTCTTCCCCTCTTCCTGTGTTCATTGTATCCCGTGTCCACCTTCCTTTCCCTGTACCATGCCTGTGATTCTGGTAGGCTGTACATTACAGTTCCTCTTCTGCCTGGGAGGGGTTAGTCCAGGGGCTGGATACATCATCCAAGCTGGCCCACGCAGAGTATTTCCTGGAGCTTTTGAAAGTTGGAGTAGGAAGAGAGAAACTTTTTCTTTGCTATGATGTTTATAAGCTGGCACAAATGGAGTCCCGGACTACAGGTCACCATGTTCCTTGCCACGTGGTAAAAGCCTCTGGA
>PVKM010005873.1:0-46306 GCA_004027735.1 Carollia perspicillata | reverse complement strand
GACACTGTCCTCTTTGTCCTTTGCTCAGCATTATTTCTCTTCTTTGCACTACTGGACAGTATTGACCATGGCCAGTGGCAGCAGAATCACTGGGGTGCTTGCTAAAATCGATCTTTAGCACAGTGGAATTATAATTTGATATATTAACCAATGTGGTCCTTCCTTCCTCCTTTTCCACATTCAAATTAGACCATGAGGCTGAAGCCTCCGGGGCTTGTCGCCTGGAGGAGGCTGACCCAGCTGAATGTAGGAATCAGACTCAAACTGTTGGTTTTTGCTGCCAGGGAAGCGTCAGCAATTCACAGCAGAAACCTGTCCTTGAAAGACAAGGCTTTTGAACGACAACCCAGGTCTTCAAACTGCAGCACATGAAGTCTTTCCCAGGGAAATCCAGACATGCGCAGTTTTAAGGGAATCAGTTTCCAGATCCTCGGCCTTTCTCCTAAAATCGATCTACCTGAGAATGTACCTGTGCTGGAAATTTCATTCAAGCTTTCTCTTCCCACCTTCCTGCTTAAAATTGTCTTTCAAACACCTACACACACACACACACACACAGCAACCTTTATCCATTCCCAGTTGTCCTAGGATGCACTGCCCCAGGAGGCCACGTAAGGGTACAAACTGGTGCCAGCAAAGCATCACTGAAGCCTTCTTTCCTCAAGACACCAATATCTAAAAAGAAGTTCGTTGTATTTTTCTCTTATCGACACAGTGTTTCTGTTAAGGTATGAAGTCTGCTGTTAAGAACTGGGTTAATTTGGTCCAAGTGGGGTTCAGAAATGTTGAATAGCGCAATGGAATGATGACATAGTTTTTAAGGTTTTACTGAGATATAATTCCCACACCATACAATTCACCCATTTACAGTGTACCATTCAGTGACTTTCAGCATACTCCGAGCCGTGCAAACATTATCACAATCAAGTTTAAAACATTTCAGACGCCCCAAAGAAACCCGTGCCCCTCAGCTGTCACCCTCTCGCCCCCTCATCTTTTCTGCCCCAGGCAGCCACCAGTCCTTCTGCCTCCGATTCGCCTACGCGAGACATTTCATATAAATGGAATCATATAACATGCGACCTTTTATCTGACTTCATTTCTTTTTATGGATGAATAATATTCCACTGTGGGAATATGTAACATTTTATTTACTCATTTATGAGCTGGTTAATGGGGATCTGGGTTGTTCCTCCCTCTTGGCTACTATGGACAATGCTCAGTGAGCATCCGTGTACAAGCTTCTGTGTTCACTTACGTTTTCATTTCTCTCGGGTACATACCTAGCAGCAGAACTACTGGATCAAAGGGCGACTCTCTGTTTAACCATTTGAGGAGCTGCCAGGCTGTTTCCCAAAGCAGCTGCATCGTTCTACCTTCACACCTGCAGGGCATGCGGGTTCCCACGGCTCTGCATCCTCACTGCCCACCGTCTCCCTCCCCATCACAGCCACCCTACCAGGAGTGAATAGCCCCTCACTGTGGCTCGGATTTGCATTTCTCCGATGGCCAGTATGCTGAGCACCTTTTCATGGGCTTATTTTTCATGGCAGTTGTTCAATAACCTTGCCTCTTCTGTGCTCAGCTATCATCAGAGAAAGTATCACCCCCAAGGAAGAATTCTCGGAGGACAAAAGAAAGACAGCCCAGCTCAGAAACATCTATGGTCAATATTTCATTCAGGCCACAGAACCATGACAAGTCTCTACGCCTCCCTGCCTATCCAGCTACTTAGAACTAGAATACTCAAGATTTGTTAAAAGTAGGATAGAAAATACCCGCCAGCAGGCATGTCCTTGCTGCATTTTCACCATTGTCAGTGATGAATTTTCATTCTCATGTGTCTAGTTGTACATTATGAACCATTTAAAGGATGACATAAAAAGTTCTATATTTACTTCCAAAAGATGTTACATCTTTAAACATAAGTGAAGACATCACATCAGTTAGAATGCTTATTTTAAAAGTGTATGACACTTTTTAAACCTTTTTTTTTTCAATCCTCACCCGAGGACATTTTTTCATTGCTTTGAGAGAGGGGGGGAGAGGGAGAGAGAAACATCTATCGGTCGCCTTCTCGTACACACCCCGACCTATAGCGTTCAGAATCAGTTTGTCAAGATGCATGGAAAAATCCTGTTGGGCTTTGGTTATAAATGTACTGAATTTATACATCAATTTAGGGGAATTTCAGGTGTTTACAATATCAGTTTTTAAAATCCATGGGTATGGTACCCTGACTGGTGTGGCTCAGTTTGTATGGGATCAGACACATCAGTGGGTCGCCTCCTATTTGTGCCCCGACCAGAGACTGAACCTGCAACTTAGGCATGTGCCCTGACCAGGAATCGAACCCACAACCTTTTGATTTACAGGGTAATGCTCCAAACAACTAAGCCACACCAGCGAGGGCAATATTTAAAATGTTTTAAAATTCATGGATATGCTATGTCACACCCTTTGGGGGAGAACTCTTTCTCTTAAATTTTATGAGGTCTGCCCAGAAAGTACCCACCCATGTAATATGAAAAATAGAGACATTCACTGAAGGAGAATTAAGACACAAGAAACATTGTACAAAGTACAATGCCGCCTCAGTCTTCTTCAAGGCAGGCACCTTGGGGCCTCACACAGTTCTCCCACCTGCAGCGGAAGTTCCTTCAGCCCTGGCAGCAGACGCCACAGAACAAATTTTGCTGTGACACATTTCATGCCAAGGTCCTGCATCAAAATCTCGGACACAGTAGTTTTCGGAATCCCCACATCAGCTTCTAGTTCTCCCACTGTCAGTCATTGATCTTTGTTGATTGCAGCCCATACGCGTTCAACATTCTCAGGGGTTCTGCTTGTTGCAGGCCTTCCAGAACATGGATCACTTTCAACAGATTCTCAACCACCTTTGAAGCGTTTGTGCCACACTTGTATTTGTGCTGCATTCATTGCATCGTCCCCGAAAGCCTTCTGAATCATCCAAATAGTTTCTGTGCAGGAATGTTCCAGCTTAACACAAAATTTGAAGCAAATTCTTTGCTCTACTTGCTCAGTTATTTTGAATGCAATGGCCAGACAGTACACATGCTCACTCAACAGCGTCTACTGCCCCCACTGACTAGTACAGTGAAGTCATCATTGTTCACACATGCGCATTCCAGTCCACTCTCCTTGGCTGCCAGGTTCCATGGATGTCACACAAACTGTTCTCATTATAGTAACAATGGCTGGATTTTTTTCAGGACAGACCTTATATACTTTATAGCAGTCTCTCACAACTTTGGATAGACATGCCTAGCTACTTGACATTTTAAAATTGTGTATGGTGTGCTCTTTTAAAATTCACTTCCCTTTTATAGTTAGTTTACAGAAATACAGTTGATTTCTGTGTATTGATTTTGTATTTAGCAAGTTGTAGGAGATCTTTAGATAGTCTGGAGGTGAGCCCTTTATCAGTTGTAAATTATGTGGTAAATATTTTCCTTCCAGTCAATACAAATCGTAGCTCTAAATGTAAAACTATAAAACTGTTAGAAGAAAATATGAAGAAAATCTTTGTAACCTGGGGTTAAGTGAGATTTCTTAGATAGGACACCAAACACATGATCCACTAAAAACAATGATAAATTGGACCTCATCAAAATGAAAATCTTTTGCTCTGGAAAACACACTGTTAAGAGAATAAAAAGAGCAGCCATATATTGAAGAAAATATATGCAAATCATCTATCTGGCAAATGCCTCGTGTCCAGAATACATAAGGAACTTTCTCATAATTTATTTGTAGATATTTCCATATTTTGCATATGAACAATTATGCATACAAAATAACTTTTTTTTTCTTTATGTAAGTTTCCTCTATTCCGAGTTTGCTAGGAGTTTTTTCATGGTATTGAATGTTATCAAATACTTTTTCTGCACCCATTAAATGAGCATGTTTTTTCCTTTAATCTACAATAAGACAAGTCACTTTTATTAATTTATCAAAGTAAAATCATCTGTTCTGCCCTGACCTGTGTGGCTTAACTGGTTGGGCATCGTCCCACAAAGCAAAAGGTCATCAGTTCAATTCCCGGTCAGAGTACATGCCTGGATTCAGCGTTTGGTCCTGGGTTGGGGTGGGTGTGGAAGACAACTGACCAGTGTTTCTCTCTCACACTGAGGTTTCTCTCCCTTTCTTTCTCCCTCCTTTCCCCTCTCTCTAAATAAAGAAATAAAATCTTTTAAAAATAATAAAAACCATCTGTTCATTCCTGGGGTAAACCTATTTAGGTTATGACATATTATATATTTTTATATAAAATACTATATATTTTATATTTATTAGACTCAGTAATTGCTTAATTCCTTTAAAATATTACTGGATTCCGTTGCTATGTATTCACTCAGGTTTTTATTTGTAAAATTATATGGAGTTTTTGCATTTACCTATTTAAAATTGTTTGTTTTAATTATACATTGCTAGTACATAAAAATGATTGATTTTTTTTAAATTAAGATTTTATCCATTTGTTTTTAGAGAGAGGAGAAAAGAGGGGGAAAGAGAGGGAGAGAAACATTCACGTGAGAGAGAAACATTGTTGGTTGCCTCTTGTACACGCCCCAACGTGAACCCAGGTTGGGAATCAAACCAGCAACCTTTTGATTCATGGGATGACACCCAGCCAACTAAGCCACACTGGCCAGGGCTAAATATGACTGATTCTTGTAGTGTTGACCATGTAGCTTACAACTTTGCAAAACTCACTTATGAATTTTAGGAGGCTTTTTTTTGTAGATTTCTTGAAATTTTCTATGTACAGTCATGGCAACTGCAAATGGACCATTTTATTTCTTCCTCTTCAATCTGTGTGTCTTTTGTTTCTTTTTGTCTTGCTGTACTGGCTAGGACGTTCAGCACAATGCTGAATAAGAGCGATGACAGAGAACATCTTTTACTTGTCCCTGATCTTGTGGGAGAGTAGTCAGTCTTTCCCCATTAAATATCATAGGTTTTTCATAAATGTCCTTTACCAGGCTGAGGAAGTTCTGTTCTGTCCCTAGTCCACTGAGATTTTATAAGTGTATGTTGAATTTTGTCAAAATTTTTTGCATGAATTAATACAATTATTTTTTCATTAGACTGTGAATGTGGTAGATAACATTGATTTATGTTTCAAATATTGAACCAGCCTTGCATCCTGGGATAAACTCCGTTTTGACATGCTATATAGTTCCTTTTATATGTTGCTAGATTCAATTTGCTAATATTCTGTTGGGGGATTTTGCATCTTGTCCTTAGGGGGATATTGGTCAATGTTTTTTATTTTTTTTTTATTTTTGCACTTTCTTTGTCTAATTCTGATATCAGAGTAATGCTTGCCTCATGAAATGGGTTGGGAAGTGCTCTGTCTCTTTTTCTAGCAACATTGTGTAGAATTGGTGTTACTTCTTTTTTTAAAAGATTTTATTTATCTTTAGAAAGAGGAGAAGGGAGGGAGAAAGACAGGGAGAGAAACATCTATTGGCTGCTTCATGCCCAGACTGGGACCAAACCTGCAAGCCAGGCGTGTGCCCTGACTGCGAATCAAGCTGCCCACCTTTTGCTTTGTGGGACGATGTCCAACCAACTGAGCCACACAGGTCAGGGCTGGTGTTACTTTAAGTATTTGGTGGAACTGGCCAACAATGGCTATCTGGTCCTGGAGATTTATTTTTGCAGGAAGTTTTAAAAATTCAATTGCTTAAAAAGTTATAGGGTTATTTAGATTATCTATTTCATCTTTGGTGAATTTGGGTAGTTTGTGGCTTTCAAGAATTTGTCCATTTCACTTAAGTTGTCAAAATCATGTATGTAGAGTTGTTCATAATATTATCATATTCTTTTAATATTTGCAGAGTATTTCATTCTATGACACTGGTAATTTGTGTCTTTTCTCTTTTCTTGTCAGCTTTGCCAGAGATTTATTTTACTGACTTTCTTGAAGAGCCAGTTTTTTATTCCATTAATTTATTGTTTTCAATTTCATTGATTTATGCTCTCATCTTTATTATTTCTTTCCTTCTGCTTGCTAAGTTTAATTTCCACTTGTTTTTCTAGTTTCTTAAGGTAGAAGCATAGGTTACTTGAGATCTCTCTTATTTTCTAATATAAGCATTTAACACTATAAATTTCACTCTAAGAACTACTTTACATTCCACCAATTTCATGTCTTTATTTTCATTCATTCAGTTCAAAATATTTTCTAATGTCCCTTGAGATTTCCTCTCTGACCCAATGATTACATTTAAATGTGTGTTGTTTAATTTCCAAAGGTTTGGATTTTCCTATTATCTTTCTGTTTGTGATATCTACTTTAATTCCATTATGGTTAAAGGACATACATTGTATGTTTTTCAAATTCTTTTTAATTTCTTAAGGTTTGTTTTATGACCCAGGATATGGTGTATGTTGGTGAACGTCCTATGTGCACTTGAAAAAATGTGTGCTCAGCTGTAGTCAGAGTGTCCTACAAATAAATGTCACTGAGATCTGGTTGGTTGACGGTGTTTGATCCTTCTACAGTCTTTTTTATTTTCTTTTTAATAGTTCTATAGGTTGTTGTGATAGGAGTGTTAAAGGCCCCGACTATAATTGTGGATTTGTGTGTTTCTGTTTTGAGTTCTGTCAGTTTTTGCTTCGTGTATTTTGAGGTTGTTGTTACTTACACACACATTTAGGATTGTAATGTTTTTCTTGGTGAATTGATTCTTTTATTGTTATGTAAGCTATGGGGTCTGTCAGAAGGTATCCAGCCATGTAATGTGAAAACTAGAGACATTGGCTGAAGAAGGTGCAAGATGTAAGGAACATTATATAGAAGACGATGACACCTCAGTCCCCTTCAAAGTGGGCCCCTTAAGACTCACACAGTTCTCCCACTCACCATCACCTGCCCCATCAAATGTTCTTTGACATCATCAACAGTCTGACATCTCTTCTGTTTCAAAGGTGATTTTAGTTTTGGGAACGGCCAGAAGCCAACGGGCACCAAATCTGGGCTCTAGCGGGGCTGAGTCACCTGGGTGATTTGCTATTTCACCAAAACGCTCTGCACGAGACACAGTGCATGACTGGGTGTGTTGTTGTGATGAGGCTGTCAATCACCAGTTGCCCATAGCTGCAGCCTTCTGAATCACTGTCGTAGTTTCCACAGAGGAATATTCAAGCTTAATGGAAAATGTGATGCAGATTCATTGCTCTACTTCCTCAGTCATTTTGAAAGAGCCACACAGTACACGTGCTCACTCAACAGCATCTACTGCCCCCACTGACTAGTACAGTGAAGTCGTCATTGTTCACACGTGCGCATTCCAGTCTCTTCGCCTTGGCTGCCAGGTTACATGGATGTCACACAAAATAGAATAGATAGGATAGAATGTTCTCATTCTATTAACAATGACTGGACTTTTAACTGGACAGACCTCAATGCCTTTGTCTCTTGTAATTTTGCTGGCTCTGAGTCTATGTTTTCTGATATTAGCGTTTCCAACCTATTTACAGGATTACATCTGAAATGAGTTTCTTGTAGGCAGAATATAACTGGGTCATGCTTTATTATTCATTCTATCCACCTCTTTTCTAGTGGCATGTCTAAAAGTCACATTTAAAAATCATAGTTAATACAATTATTGATATGTTTGGATGGAGGCCTACCATTTTATTATCAGTTTTCCCCTTTCACTGCTTCCTCATTCCACTGCCTTCTTTTCTGACTTTTGGGTTATTTGAATATTAAAAGTATTCCATTTTAATATACTGTGTTTTGGCTACATGACTTTGTATAAAAATTGTACTGATAGTTTTAAGGATTACAATAAATGTACTGAACTTACTAGCCCTTTTAAAAAAATCCTCACCCGAGAATATGTTTATTGATTTTAGAGAGAGGAAGGGGGAGAGAGGGAAAGAGTGAGAAACAACAACATGAGAGAGAAACATCAATCAGTTGCCGCCCATATGCATCCCAACTGGTGATGGAACTCATACCCTGTGTATGCTCCCTGACTGGGAATTGAACCTGCAACCTTTTGATAAACCGGACAATGCGCCAACCAACTGAACCACCCAGCCAGGGCTTAATAGTCTTTTCAAAATTAATATTTTGTCCTTCAAGGAGGATATGAAAACTTTTCTGCTAGCTAGGTCCTTTTACCTTTCCCCTTTTGTGTTATGGCTGTGTTGTCCATTACCTTTACACACATGAAAACCCCATCAGACACTTCCATTTTTTTGCTTTCAAACATCAAGGATATTTAAAGAACTCCAAAAGAAAAGAATCTATTTACCCAGATCTAATTTCTATCATTCTTCATTCTTGACGTTTCAGGTTTCCTTTTGGGGCCATTTCTTTTCTCTCTGAAAAACTTCCTTCAGCAATTCTTTCAGAACATCTTGGCTGGCCATGAATTCTCTTACTTTTTCTTCTTCTGAGTTACTTTATTTCACCTTTACTACTGAAGGTTATTTTCACTGGATATAAAATTCTGACTTAATAGTTCTTTTTTTTCAACACATTAAAAATGTTGTGCCAGCCCTGACCCATGTGGCTCGGTGGAGTCATCCTGCAAAAGGCGAAGGGTCACTGGTTCGATTCCAGTCGGGGCACATGTGTGCCTAGACTGAAGGTTCAGTCCCCAGCTGGGGCATGAATGGGAGGCAACCGATGTTTCTTTCTCACTTTGATATATCTCTTCCTCTTTCTCCCTCCCTCCCCCTCTTTCTCTAATAAATAAATAAAGAAAAAATAAATAAAAATGCTGTGCCACCTTTTCTGGCCTTCATGGTTTCTGATGGGAATTCATCATTCATTCAAATCACTGTTCCCCTGTAAGTAATGTGTGATTTTTGTCTGGCTGCTTTGAATATTTTAAAATTTTTTTAGTTTTCAGCAGTTTTATTGGGCTGTGTCTGGATATAAATTTCTCTGGCTTTATTTTGATTGGGGTTCATGGAGCTTTCTTAATCGGTAGATTTATGTCTTTTGCCAAATTTAGAAAGTTTTTGGCCATTATCACTTCAAATATTTTTCCAGTTCTGCATGCTTTCTCCTCTATTTGGAAGTCTGATAGAACAAATGTTGTTGTTGTTGTTGTTGTTGTTGTTCTTCTTCTTCTTCTTCTTCTTCTTCTTCTTCTTCTTCTTCTTCTTCTTCTTCTTCTTCTTCTTCTTTTTCTTCTTTTTTTGGTTCTTGTTGTTCCACAGGTCCCTGGGGCTTTTTTAAGAGCTGTTTTTTTGTGTTTTTTTTTCCCACTGTTGTACACACTCATTCCTACCAATCAATCTTCGTGTTCACTGACCCTTACCTTTGTCGTCTCCATTTTCCTTAGGGTCTATTCAGTTATTTGTTTATCTATTTTTCAGTTCTAACATTTGTATTTTTAAGAAAAATTTTATTCATTAATTTTTAGAGAGAGAGGAAGGGAGGGAGATAGAAAGGGAGAGAAACATCAATCAGTTGCCTTCCAGATGTGCCCACCTGGGGACTGAACCTGCAAACCTGGCATACGCCCTGACCAGGAATCAAAATGGTGGCCTTCTGCTTTGCGGGATGATGCCCAACCAACTGAGCCACACAGGTTAGGGCTATCTTTAAAAAACAGTTTCTGCCCTGGCTGGTGTATCTCAGTGGATTGAGCATGGGCTGTGAACTAAAGGGTCACAGTTCAATTCCCAGTTGGGGCATATGCCTGGGTTGTGGGCTGGGTCCCCAGCAGGGGCCATGTGGGAAATAACCACACATTGATGTTTCTCTCCCTCCTTCTCCTTTCCTTCCCCTCTCTCTAAAAATAAAAAAAGAAATAAAATATTAGAAAAATTAGTTTCCATTTCTTTACTGAAACCTTCTAATTTTCCATTTGTTCCAAAGGTGTTCAATTAGTAGAGCATTTTAAAAATAATAGCTGCTTTAAAGTCTTTGTCAGACAATTCCAATATCTAAGTCATTTGGTATTTACATGTGTTGTCTTTTTATTTGTGAATGGAAATTTTCCTGGTTATTCATATGCCAAGTAATTCTAGATTGTATCTTAAACATTTTGAACATTATGACATGAGACTTTGGATGTTGTTTAAATCCTATGAAGGGCCTCAGCCAGTGTGGCTCAGTTGGCTGTGCCTCATCCTGTGACCCAAAGGGGTGTGTGGAAAGGTCCCTGGGTTCAATTCTTGTTTGAGACACATGCCCGGATTGCAGGTTTCATCCCCTCGGGCAGCCAATCAATCTTTCTCTCTCACATCAGTGTTTCTCACCCCTCTCTAAAATTAAAAATATATTAAATTAGGGTGAAAACTCTAAGAAGAATGTTGACATGTTTGTATTAATATTCAATTGACCTAATTAGGTTCAGGTCTTAAGTTCAAACGAATTTTTTTGCGGGTTGTAGTTAGAATTTCTTGTCAGTTTTCAAAGACTTTGTAATGGGATTCTGATGGTTCCCAAGTGTACGCCACCCAGTGGCCAGTCTGGGACCTGGATAACGGCAAATACAGTTCAAGTCTTTCACATGCTGATGAAGACTAG
This sequence comes from Carollia perspicillata, assembly GCA_004027735.1. Taxonomy (NCBI): domain Eukaryota; kingdom Metazoa; phylum Chordata; class Mammalia; order Chiroptera; family Phyllostomidae; genus Carollia; species Carollia perspicillata. The sequence continues at coordinate 35,775 of PVKM010005873.1, read as the reverse complement.
CTCAACCTAAATTTGGTTGTAAAGGTGTAAACTCCTAAAGGAGTTTGTAAATAATTTTATGGGGTCACTTTCCCAAGCACCTCCCCGCTCTCTATGATTTCCCTTATACTATTCAATTCCCTGGGGTTCCTCTTCTTAGTTCCCCAGCCAGAAGTTAGAGCTTTACTTGGCCCACTCTGCCAGGTACTACCGGAACCTTGCCCAGGTCTGAAGCCAAGTGGCAGGAGGACCAGAGGATAAACAAATGGGGACCTCATTGCCGGTTCAATGTTTCATATTCTGGTCTTCTTCCCCTGTTCACCTGCCACAACTTACTTTTTTAAAGGATTGTATTTATGTATTTATTTTTAGAGAAGGGGGAAGGAAGGAAGCGAAGCACTGATGCGGGAGAGAAGCATCTGGGCCACCTCCTGCAGGCCCCCAACCGGGACGGCCTGCAACCCAGACATGTGCTTCCGCCAGACAATCAAACCTGCGTTGCGACCCCTTCATCTGTGGATCGAGGACCAACCCACTGAACCCCACCAGTCAGAGCTTCAGAGTTCTCAAATAGCTTCTGTATCCTCATTCTGGCTGGGTTTTATAGCTGCCTTCAGTGGGAAAGACCAGGGATTTTCAACTCTATTCATGAGTAACTTTGCCTATAATTTTCCTTTCTCTCTCACTGCCTTTGTTAGGTTTTGTAACAAAATTATGCTCCCTATAAAATGAGTCGGGGAGTGTATCCTCTTTTTTAAAATTCTCTGAAAGAATTGGTAAAGACTGGAATTTTCACTAATGAAAACAAGTGGAGTTTTCTTCGTGGGAAGGTTTTTAATTTATTAAATTGTTTTTACTACTCTTAGGAATATTCACCTTTGTCTTTCCCTCCGTTACTTTTAAATTGCATTTTTCTAGGAATTTCTCTATTTCATTTAAATTTCCAAAGTCATTAACATATAATCATTGTTATATCCTTTATAATCTTGATAATGTCTTTAGAATCTTCAGTGATCACATTTTTATTCCCGATTTTGAATTTTTAGAAAATTTTTATCAGTCTCACGTGGGTGTATCTTTATGACTTTGAATAGGCATCGATTTCTTAGATATTATTCCAAAAACATAAGTAACCATCATTAAAATTAAAAACTTTTGTTCCTCAGAGGACACCATCAAAGTGAAAAGACACAGATTGAGAAAATATTTGCAAAGCACTTATCTGACAAGGTACCTGATTAAGGTATATAAAGAACTCTTACAACTCAACAGTAAAAGGCAAAAAAAAAAAAAAAAGATTAAAAGATGGGCAAAGAATCTGAGAAGAAACACACAAGGCCATGAAAAGATGCGCTATCATTAGCCATCAGTGAAATGCACATTTAAACCACAGTGAGGACCACCCAGTTAAGCCCTCCTAGATTCCTGACTTTCAGAAACTGTGTGAACTAATGAATGTCTGTTATTTTAAGATGCTAAGTTCGAAGCCTAGTAACTTAGTTGATGGAGTATTGTCCTGATACGCCAAAGTTGTAAGTTTGATCCCCAGTCAGGGCACGTACAAGAATCAACCAGTGAATGCAGAACTAAGTGGAACAACAAATCTCTCCCTGTCTCTCCCTCCATTCCTCTCTCTCTAAAATCAGTAAATAAAAATTTTTTAAAAAGATGCTAAGTTCAAAATTATTTATTACACAGCAATAGATAATACAAGCCTATCTCATTAAGACAGGAATTTCTAATAAAATTTTACCTTTTATATTTAATAACTCTAAAATTTGGGGGTAGCCCTGGCTGGCGTAGCTCAGTGGATTGAGCGTGGGCCTGCAAACCAAAGGATCATGGTTTGATTCCCTGTCAGGGCACATGCCTGGGTTGCAGGCCAGTTCCCAGCAGGGGACTCACAAGAAGCAACCATATATTGATATTTCTCTCCCTCACTCCTTCCCTTCCCCTCTAAAGATAAATAAATAAATAAATAATCTTTAAAATAAATAAATTTAAAAAATAAAATTTGGGGGTATATTTTTGTTGCTTATACTGTTAATAATTACAATGATGTCAATCCAGAACAAAATTTTAATATTCAGACCTCTATGATCCTGGAATATTTTTTAAAAATCAATTATTTTTATATTATATGTTTTTAACAAAGTATGATAAGTTGATCAATAAAAGCCTTTCAAGCACACAATTCTAATAGGATGAGGCAAGTATTGGAATGGTAGTATGTATTCACGGAGCAAAAATAGGAATTTCAAATTTCTTCAGATTAATGAAAAGCTTTGTCATGTAGTTTTTAAACAGATGGTAATTATCAAATCATTATAGTTTTTAGAAGACACTGGATACATTTAAAAGAGCAATGCAACAATTTTATTTGAAACAATCAATATTTACAACATATTAGAAATTACATCCCTGGCAACTAATGAAGTTATTCCGAACATATTTAGATGTCAATTTAAAAGTGCACAAGAGACACAAATTTTGAAAAATTCCTTTAGGCACAGTATTTTTGTCTTGTTGGAATTCATGGTGAGTCTTGAAAATTTAGCTTGATTGATTTAATCAATTTGAGAAATTCTTAGCTGATTTCTAACATCGCTCCATTCCCTATCTCATCTCCTAGCTAAAATTACATGTTATAAAACTTATTCCTCGCATCCCATGTCTTTCATGCTTTTTTCTGTGGTTTTCATCCTTTTGATTCTGTGTTTCAGCCTGGATAGTCTTCTGCTCTACCTTCTGGTTCACTAATTCTCTTTCCAGCTATGTCTAATCCCATATTAAAACTTATCTATCAAATTCTTAATAACAGCTACTGTAAATTCAAACTGCTAACTTCTCATTTTCTTTTAATTCCTTGAACTCATTAATCATAGCTTTTTTATTTTTGTAAATGTTTTGTTGATTATGCTATTACAGTTGTCCAATTTTCCCCCATTTATTCCCCTCTGCCCTGCAACCCCGTCCCACCTGCATTCTTCCCCCGTAGTTCATGTCCATGGGTTGTACATGTAAGTTTTTTGGCTTCCTTATTCCCTATACTATTCTTAACCTCCCTCTGTCTCTTTGGTACCAATCATTTATGCTTCTTATTCCCTGACCCTTTTCCCCCATTCTCTCTCCTCCCCCTCCCCAATGATAACCCTCCGTGTGATTCCCATTTCTGTGATTCTCTTCCTGTTCTAGTTGTTTGATTAGTTTGTTTGGTTTTGGTTTTTTTTTACATACAGTTGTTGATAGTTGTGAGTTTGTTGTCATTTTACTGTTCATATTTTTGATCATCTTTTTTTTCTTAGATAAGTACCTTTAACATTTCACATAATAAGGGCGTGGTGATGATGAACTCCTTGAATTTGACCTTATCTAGGGAGCACTTTATCTGCCCTTCCATTCTAAAGAAAGCTTTGCTGGATAGAGCAGTCTTGGATGTAGGTCCTTCCTTTTCATGGCTTCAAATACTTCTTTATGGCCCCTTCTTGCCTGTAAGGTTTCTTTTGATAAATCAGCTGATAGCCTTATGGGAGCTTCTTTATAGGTAACTCTCTCCTTTTCTTTTGCTGCTTTTAAGATTCTCTCCTTATCTTTAGTCTTGGGTAATGTAGTTATTATGTGCCTTAAAGTGTGCTTCCTTGGGTCCAACTTGTTTGGGACTCTCTGAGCTTCCTGGACTTCCTGGAAGTCTATTTCCTTTGCCAGATTGGGGAAGTTCTCCTTCTTTATTTTGTCAAATAAGTCTTTAATTTCTTGCTCATCCTCTTCTCCTTCTGGCACCACTAAGATTTGGATGTTGGAATGTTTAAAGTTGTCCTGGAGGGCCCTAAGCCTCTCCTCATTTTTCTGAATTCTTGTTTCTTCATTCTGTTCTAGTTGAATGTTTCTTTCTTTCTTCTGGTCCAAATTGTTGATTTAAGTCCCAGTTCCCTTCTTGTCACTGCTCATTCCCTGTACATTTTCCTTTATTTCACTTTGCATAGCCTTCACCTCTTCCTCTATTTTGCAACCATACTCAACTATTCCTGTGAACATCCTGATTACCAGTGTTTTGAACTCTGCATTTGATAGGCTGGCTATCTCTTCATTGCTTAATTTTTTGAGCTTTGATCTGTTCTTTCATTAAGACCATATATATATAATATATATATATATATAATATATATGTATATATATATTTTTTTTTGGCCTGGGTGTAGCTGTTATGTTGTAATGGGTGCAGCCTTAGGCATTCACCAGGGCGTGGCAACCCACTTCACTGCCTTGTGGTGCTGTATGTAGGGGAGGGGTCTGAGAGGGAACAGTGCTGCTTCCTCAGCTCTCAGCTGACTTTCAGTCACTTCCCCCGCTACCCGCAAGCAAATTGGGCCCTCTGACGTTGATTCTAGGGTGGGTGGGTTTGTGTACATTCTAGCACCCTGTGGGTCTCTCCAATGAACTCTCTCTGAGGCTAGGAATTTCTCCCGCCAGCGCAACCCCACAGGTTTTTACTGTCAGAGGTTTTGAGGCTTTATTTTCCTGTGCTGGAACCTTGGATTGTGTGGTCTGTTTTGCCCCCAGTTGCTCTTCCCGGTTTTCCACTTGCCAGTGTGGGACCACCCAGTCCACCAGCCACCGGCTTGCCTGCACAGTCCTCCAGCTGCCACCTTGCTACGTGTCCTTTCCGTCCCTCCTACCAGTGTGAATGATTGTTTCTTCTTTAAGTCTTTGGTTGTCGGACTTCCATACAGTTTGATTTTTGGGAAGTTCTGATTATTTTTTTAATTTTTACATTTGTTGTTGTCCTTCTTTTGTTTGTGCAAGGAGGCAAAGTGTATCTATCTATACCTCCTTCTTGGCCAGAAGTCGGAAAGCAATCATAGCTATTTTAAAGTCTAGGTCTAATAACTCCATTATCTGAATCCCCTGGGACTTCTACTGTATGTCTCTCCCTGAAAATGTTTTTGAACATGTTTTGTCTTTACATGCTTTTATTTTCAGACGACATTTTTTTTTCTGGCAGGCAGTACTGGGCTAAGGGCACTAGAAAGTCTGAATCACTTTAATTCAATCAAGCATTTATACCACTTAAAGCTGGGCTTTAGTCTATTTTCACCTTTATTCCTAGTGTGTAGCCCTTCGGGGTTCTAAGGAAAGGCCTGGTACAGTTATCAGGGCCCCTGTTCTTGGTAGGTCAACTGTTTTCTTCTCCCCGGCTTTGTTTACTGAAGGCCCTACTCAGCTTCTCAGACTCTACTTTTAGAAATAACAATCACTTTGAGTGGAAAAGTGGCTCCAAATGTTCGGCTCACTTTTCTTGGTTTCCTTCCTCTCCTAGAACTTTGGCCCACAATTCCTCACTGCTTTGTTCATCATCTGCCTTCAAAAGAGATTTTAAAAAACTTTTTGCCCAGCTCTTCTAGGTGTTCAGCAGAAGAATTGGCCCTAAACAAACTTTGCCCACCATTGCTGGGATTAAAACCTCCTCTCTCGTGAACTTCAGGCTTAGATTTCCAATAGCCTACTGAATGGCTCCTAAACATCCCACAGATCCCTGGGTTCAATGTATCCACATTGAACTCCTTTCTCTCATCTCCCGCCGCATCCCACTCATGTGGGTTTTCTTGATGTAGCTATTTCATCTGGGGTTTCCAAGCTATGTGTTGTCTGTGACTCTCCTCTCTTTCTGCCTCCTAAATCTATCACTTACCAATTGTGTACATTACCTCCATTCTTTTCCTTCCACCTGAGCCCAATGCTCTGTGCTCTAGATTATCCTCGACTCCCCTCATCTCCCTCCTGATGACTGCAGCTGTCTTTCCTAACCTTCCTTCTTTCAGAACCCTCTCTTACACTTACACTGCCTGTGCTGCAGAAGATTCTTCCAGAACAAGGTTCTCACCAAGTCACTGCTCACCAAGTCACTGTTTAAAATCTCCAAAGGCTCCTCACCTCTGCAATTACGGAATAATCCTCACCTGGGCACTCGAGCCCTCCACAATGTGACTCCACCACTTCCTTCACATGTATGTACTTTTCCTGATTATGCTATCATGTAGTCAAATCACTTTGCAAAGTACAGCACCACCCTCTGCCTCTTCCCCTCTATTCCACGTCTCACAACCCTTCTCCTCTGAGATCTGTCTGAAATACTACTTCATTCAGTCCATTAACAAATATTTATCAAGCACCTGCTATGTGCCAGGTATAATGCTAGACCCTGACAATACAAAAGTGAGCAAGGCAGACATGGTCCCTGACCTCACCTAAAGGTCTAGTGGGCAATACAGAAACTAAAAAAGGACTTATCTCCTGTAGGAAACTTTTCTAATACTTCATCACCAAATATGACCAGCCTCCCTTCCGTTTCTCTGAAACCTTCTAGGATTCTCTATCGTTCATAAAACTTCTTAACGTGTTCAGGGGCCCATCACAGGTCTCCAAGTTTGCCTTCAATTATTCCTCCTCTCAAGCTCTTCAGGCCAGCCAAACTAACTGGCAGGCGTACCTCGTTCTACTGCACCTCACGGTCTAATGTGCTCCACAGGTGGTGTGTTGTTTCAGATCAAAGGTAAGACCCTCCACCAGCAAAAAGATTACAGCTCGCTTCTTTGTGGTGACCTGGAACTGAACCCGCAATAGTTCTGAGGTACGCTGGTACTCACGGTCCCCAGATACGCCGTGCTCTGAACCTCTGCCCAACAATGATATGAGGCCACATTACTGACTTTTGTAAATCTTACGAATGTTCCAAAACTAAGCTCCAAGCCACCTGCTCTGTAAAGTCATCCTTCAGCTGATTTCCCTAATTTTGAGTGTATAAAGTTGATTTTGCATATGTGATGTCGAGCAAGCGATTCTCAGGACAGCTTCCCCACAGTCATACACTTGCCTGGCAGAGAATGTGGCCTTCCCTTCAGCTACCACTGCTGTAAGCAGTCAGAAGTGGCCTTACTAGTTTCTCTTATGGTCGTCTCTTCCCCTTATCCTCCTTACAGGTGCAGGGCATATTGTTTCAAGAAGATACATGTGAAACTACTTCATACAATATTGCCAATTTATGTTAGAGATGAGCATTGTACAAGAAGAGGGAGGGGACAAGGGAGTCAGTTGCAGGCCCTAAAAATTAAGTTTCTTAAATGTTTTTCTTCAAAACATTCCTACATTCCATATTTAGAATGACTTTAAAAGTAAATGGGTGCTTTCAGAAAATAATTACTTTTGCCCTTAAAAATGCATGTATTATTTTATACATGTAAAAACATATGTATATTTTATGAAATATGAATACCAATTATTTTTACTATTTCTGAAAATACTTGCAGATATAGTCATTTTTTTCAAAAAAAAGATTTTATTTATTTATTTTTAGAGGGGAAGGGAAGGAGAGAGAGAGAAATATCAATGTATGGTTGCCTCTCGTGCATTCCCTGCTGGGAACTGCCTGCAGCTCAGGCATGTGCCCTGACTGGGAATCAAACCGCGATCGTTTGGTTCCCAGGCCCGCGCTCAATCCACTGAGCTATACCAGCCAGGGCAGATATATTCATTTCTTTTTTATTGTTGTTCAAATACAGTTGTCTCCATTTTCCCACCACCAAGACATATTCATTTCTGTATATCAGGCCAACATTGCATTCTTAGGCGATTTCCTTTTTTTTCCCTTTAATTATATTTTATTCATTATTCTATTACTATTGTCCCAATTTTTCCCCCTTTGCCCTCCTCCACTGAGCACCACCCACTCCCTCAGGCAAGCCCCACACCATTGTTCATGTCCATGGGTCATGCATATAAATTCTCTGGCTACTTCATTTCCTATACTGTACTGTACATTCCCGTGGCTATTCTGTAACTACCGATTTGTACTTCTTTGTTTATTTTTAAGCCAATTTGTCTTTCTTAATCCCCTCACCTCTTTACACATTCTCCCACACGCCTCTCCCATTTGGCAACCATCAAGACAGTCTCTGTATCCATGATTCTGTCTCTGTTCTTGCTTGCTTAGTTTTTTAGATTCAATTATTGATAGATATGTATTTATTGCTATTGTATTGTTCATAGTTTTGATCTTTTTAAAAAAGATTTTATTTATTTACTTTTAAGAGAGAGGGGAAGGGAAGGAGAGAGGGAGAGAAACATCAATGTGTCATTGCCTCTCATGAACCGTGTACTGGGCACCTGGCCCACAACCCAGGCATGTGCCCTGACTGGGACTCAAACCAGAGACCCTTTAGTTTGCAGTCTGGAGCTCAATCCACTGAGCCACAACCAGCCAGGGCTGATCCCCCTTTTTTAAAGTAAGGCCCTTTAGCATTTCATATAATAATGGTTTGGTGATAATAAGGATAAAGTGAACTTTAGTTTTATTTCTCGTCTGGGAAGCACTTTATCTGCCCTTCCATTCTAAATGATAGTTTTGCTGGATAGAGTAATCTTGGCTGTAGGTCCCTGCTTGTCTTAACTTCTAATATTTCTTGCCATCCCCTCTAGCCTGCAAAGTTTCTTTTGGGAAATCAGCTGACAGTCTTATGGGTACTCCCCTATAGATAATGAACTGCTTTTCTCTTGCTTTTAAGATTTTCAATCTTTAACCTTTGGCATTTTAATTATGATATGTCTTGGTGTGGGCTTCTTTGTTTCCACCTTGTTTGAGATTCTCAGGGCTTCCTGGATGCAATTTATTTCTTAAAGCAATCTTACATTACAGCATCTTATACCTTCTTATCACTTAGGGTTTCCACATACTGGATTTTCCTAAAGGGAGTCACATGACTATTATTTGTGATTTAGATTCTCGGTGCTAATAATAGGCTTTGTTACCTTTAAACAAAAACAAAAATAATACATGCATGTTTTTTAAAAACCACTTTCTTGTTTGCTGACTACCTCAAGACATCTTTGACCTCTGGTTGGTTGGTTTCGATTTTTTTCCTTCCCAGGTGGTAAAGGAGTGCTGGCCATTGCATAAACTCCCCTCCCTCAACATGAGCGTGAGGAAGTGGAATCGCTCCATATCATTTCTATGGTGTAGTTGAAACTAACTAACCACTTAATATTAACATGTCCCTGATTTCAAATATTGAAGGAACTCTTTTGAAAAATGTCCACAGCTGGAAAAGGCACATACATACAAGACATTGTGGCCAGTCCCATTACGTAGATGCCGAGCAGACCTGGGTTCCCTGACCACTGACTCCCTGTGTGACTGATCTCGTTCAGTTTCCTTATAAACTAGATGATCCCTACGGAATTTTCCAGCTCCAGAAATTTCTGTCTAGCTCTGAAAAGACGTACTGGCTCCAAAAGGACTTTGTGAAAGGATACATTATTTCCCTTTTTATAAAAATACTACAGGGAAAAAATCAGAGTGGATTTGACTCCATCACATTTAAGTCAGGCTGTTCTAAAGGAAAAAATAAACTCAGCTGGGTGAATGAGTTAAATACAACTTTTTTTTAAAATGAAGCTAGTATATCGCCTTAAAAGGATTCAGTCTTCGCAACAATCCTGGGAGACAGTGCAGGATTCTCAGACTCCTTTTACAGACGAGAAAACCGAGGTTCAGAAAGTCTAAGTAGCTTGCCTCTTCTACATAACCCGCCCATCATCGCTGTCTTCACTGACAGGTTGAAGGCTGGCGTCCCCGAAGAGGTGTCAGACCGGATCCCAGTAGTGCTAAAGGCTGGCGGGCAAGACCGCTTTAGCTCCAGCGCCACTTCCGCCTTTCTTGAGCCCACGAGGCGTACCGCCCGCACCCCCGGGGCTGCCCGAGTCACGAGTTTTCCTCGGGTGCCCCTCTTTCTGCTGATTGGGTAGCTCCTGAACGAGTGCCGTCCTCTGACTGGTTGTTACCTTCCCGGCTCTCCCACCCCGCCTTAGACCTACCGGATATAGGGGCAGGGCTTGCACTTCCGCCTTCTCCCTCCTCCCGCTGGTTCTCGGAGCGAAATCGCCACCACAGCGGCAGCTGCCGGGCGCGGTGTCTGTGGTTCGGTTGGTTTGTCTGTCACTGTCGGAGTCCGTGTCGTTGAACTGCCAGCCATGGCGGATCTAGATCCGTTCGGCGCCCCCGCCGGCGCTCCCGGCGGCCCCGCGCTGGGGAACGGGGTGGCCGGCGCGGGCGAAGAAGACCCGGCCGCGGCCTTCTTGGCGCAGCAGGAGAGCGAGATTGCGGGCATCGAGAACGACGAGGCCTTCGCCATCCTGGACGGCGGCGCCCCTGGGCCCCAGCCGCACGGCGAGCCGCCGGGGGGTCCGGGTGAGAACGCGGGCGCGTTTGGGGCGGGAGGACGTATTGGAAGCCCGGCCCAGAGTGGGCTGGAGAGCTGTGGGTAACTCTGGTTCTGTCGCTGAACCGCGAGGGTCGGGAAGGAGTGCGGAGGAAACGAGACCCCGGCCCAGTCGTGCCGAACGCCTGCTCCGTTCAGCGAGTGTATTTGAGCGCTCCTGGCGCGGGCGGAGCGAGAGAGCAGAGCAAAGCAAATACGGTGACGGTCACGCCGAGGGGCCCGGAGAAACCGGCTCAGTTCCGGAACTTTTCATTGAACACTTGCTGTGCGGTGAGTCTGGACTCCGGAGCACAGCCGCATTGGCGCAGTTTGGCCAGACTTACAGGGAAGTCTGAGCCCTGCACAGGACCCGTGATTAAGAAGGGAGGACCGAAAAATAACTGTCGTTTTTGAGACATACAAACAAAAATGGCAATGATGCATTTAAACACTTAAGGTGTACAGAATGCTGGGTTATGAGGAGGAAAAAAGTAAGTGGGGAGGTCAAGAAAGATGGTATATAGCCTTGGAGAAAGAGGGATAGGAGTTTTACGGTTTTTCCAAATGTGGTATGGCTAGGACCCCAGGAACCCTGCTTCCTCGGGAACAGCTGTGGTGGGCACTGCCGTCTAAGCAGAACCTCAGGTTAGCTTGGACCAGTCTTCCTAGAGGCGAACAGGGACTGTAGTATGCCTTTTCCCAGCCATGCTCAAGGAAAAAAGAAACAAAAACGCTGTAGAATGCCAGTTTGACCTTTAGTGCTTTATCTGGGTGTGATATTTAGGGTCGTCCCTGCGTGGCAGGGATCCTTTCATTAATATAGGGAAGTAGGAGATTAGCTAGAATAAATAGGACGTGGCTCTTCATTTACTATAAAACAATACTAACTAAGGGAGAACAGGGCACTGGTGTGGCAGATGGGAGTTTTAAGGTGCCAGGTAGTTTAACATAAATAAGAGAAACCTGCTGGGTGTGAGAGAATGAGTGTTGGAGGCTGAGGCTTTGGTGTTCCTGAATAATGCTCTTGATAAAGCATTCAGACTCAGGAATCTCATATTGCTGTGCCAGTCAGGCAGAACCCTTTTGGCGGGGCGGGGTTGTGGCGGTGGAGGTGTGGAGACTGCTAACGTGAAGGCCTCTGAGTTTTTATACTATACCATGCTGCTTCCTAAGCAAATCTGTCCCCCAGTTAGAACTTACATAACAATGTGTAATATACCTGAAAACTCAATTTATAGCTAGCTGCTTGGACTGAAATAGATTGTGGCTGAGAGATGAATTCAGCTTTAAGTGATAAGGGTTTTTATATTGTGTGTGTGGGGGGGTGGTGGTGGTGGTTCTTGTGTGGTCTTTAACGTTTGCCTAAGAATCATAAAATGTATTTTTTTAGGTCCTTAGTTTACCTCCCTCATTGAAGAGAAGAGAAAACAGAGAAGTGACTTGCTTAGGGAAAAGGGCAAGTTAGTAGCCGAGCTCTGTTTCCCTGTCCTCTGACTCTTCCCAGTTCTGTTGCAGTTTCAGCAGGGGTGTAGTGAGCTGAAAGATGGTCATTTCTGGAGAGCAGTCGTGGCTGCCCTGGCCAGGACAGCGGTGGGAGAATCAAAACCCATAATTGGGAGACTGTCCTGATTGAAGGACAGTGTTACCTCTTGCTCACTGTTTATCCGCAGTGCCTATCAGGATGTCTGGCACACAGTAGGTACTCACAGAAGAATGGGCAAAAATGTCAGGTCCAAGGAACCTGTATAGAAGCAGCAGATCTTGGTGACTGGCAGTTTGGGGAGATAAAGGGGAGAAAATCGAGTTGGACACATGGGTCTTTTGTGCATTAAGCTTTCGGCAAAGGGAAGGAAGGGGCGATTGCTGACTTAGTTCCTAGGAAGGACTTTCTTAGTGAACTAAGCATTTAGTGATTTAAAGCCTGATCTCTGACATGTAGTTGGGGTTGGAAATAGTGCAGTGGTCAGCACTTCCTTGGGGGACTAGAGAATGAGTTGGACACTTTTTCCTTCTCTTTCTTTTCCTTTCCCTCCCTCGATTCTGTGCTGTGCTAGACTGCTTGTGTGAGTGTAGCTTTTCAGGCACCTTATATAGCCTCTACTCCCCTGCCTCAGTTTTTTCCTCTGTAAAAGATGCAAATATACACCATTTAGGGTTGCTAGGATTCCACTAGAGAGCACCTATAATGTGCTTACACACAGTATATTATTACTACACGTGCACCTATGTACCTAGCTACTGGTATTTCTTAGGAGTAGGGAAAGAAAGATGTTACAGGGCCTATAGGCTGTGGGGGGAGTGTATTAAGGAAACAGATTTTAGGAGGGAGCTCTGTGTCTGATGTGTCGTTATACTGAGAGCTTTGGGCAGGAGGCTCTCACGGACTGAGGAACATACTAAACTACTCCCGGCCTGGGGGAAAGTCCTGTGGCAGATGGGGAAACCAGGGGGGTTAGGCCTGAGCCCTGGGTGACTCCCTCAGTTGTTGGGAGGGGTGGAAAGACACACAAGTTTAAAGGTGGGAGGTAACCAGCTAGATAAAGTAGCTCATGGATATTGAGGAAGAACAAGTGATCAGGAAAGAGGCAGCCTAATTCTAGAGCCCTTGAAAGCCTTCAGTCATGAAGGCTGATGAGAGGAAAATAAGAGGTGATTCAGGAGTTCCTGAAGGGAGTGTGGCAATGAGGCACTACTTGGGGTGTTTCGGTCAAGTCCTTTCTTGGAGGAGGAGGAAGAGAGGTACATGAATTGAAGAAAAGCCGGAGGAGAGTCATTTTCTGGGTAGCAGTGAAGAGAAGTTCAACGAAATCTCATGCGTGGTATTTAGCAGTGCCGCCCATTTCCTGTGTGCCCGTTCTCGGTACTGTCAGGGCCATGCAGTAAGCAATTCCGCAGGCTAAATGGTAGTGTCATCCTGTTTCAGATGAGAGCTGGTAATCATGGAACTTACACAGTGATCTTAAGGTAGCAAGCTAATAATACGTGGCTCCCCTGGAATTCCATCCCAGGTCTGCTTGCCCTGGGAGGTTGAAGGTGGGTTCAGGACAAGAGCCTTTCATCTCTGGAAACATATTCTTACCCTGCTTCTGTCTGGATGCCCTAGACAGTTTGCTTCTGGAGCATCAGGCTGCTTAGCTTAGTTGTCCTAATAAAGCAAGGCACTCTAGATGTCCTTTCTGTGTGTTTCTGTAGCCGTAGATGATCTTTTGACTTGGGCCAGTCGAATGTCAGTGCAGTGGTGGGGTAACTAATACGAGTTCAGAGCGTTTGCCACTGGGGCTGGATGAGCCTTCAGGCCTACAGGACAGGCAACATGTGACCTGGGAAGTATGTGATGAGAGGCGCTTCTAGTTCTGTGATGGAGTAGTGATCAAAGTCTTTCCTATTGGGAATGGCCCTGGGCTGGAATGTATTAACTGACTAGTTAGTGTGTCAGCTGTAATACATTAACCAGAATGTTGGTCTGGCTTGTAGGCTCTAGGGTTTGAAATGATCTCTTTTCTACCTATAAAAAAATAAATTCTGGGTGGATTTAAAGTACCAGGAGAAAAGTGAGTATTTACTGTAGTGGGGGAAAGGCCTACAGCATAAAAGCAGCTATAGAAATCATAAAGGGAGAATCGATAGTGTCTATATATAAGTTAAGTAGTTCCAGGTGTTAAATATCATAAACTGTATAAAAAGCAAATTGGGAAAACACCTGTAGTATGAGAGGATGAATTAATACAGACAGATACTTAGAGACTAAAAAGATAGCAAAAAAAAGGGAGGAGCAAAACAGACAATTCAGTAAGGAAAATGTCAGATTTTTAATTACCTCACTGGAAATAAGATTGGCAAAACAAAACCACCTTAAGTGTTGTGTTTTTTTTTAATACCTGCTATCGATTTAGCAAAAATATAAAAACATGAAAAAATTCAGTCTTTAGTATCAGTGAAGGTCTGGGAAATGGGGCACTCTGGTGCTGGTGGTAATAAAAGGGAGCAAGTGATTGGTGTGTTGGAAGTTTTCAAAATGTATATCCTATGACCCTGCAGTTCTCCATCAAAGAATACATTATTGAGTTCCATGGACCACCCCCTGCCATACTTTATTAGTTTTTTGGAGAACGTTGTATTTCCAAAACTTTATAGAGTGCTTTAAAAAATTATATGGGTAGGGAACACACAAACAGCTTACAGTGTAAAAAGCCAGTGACAAAAACGATGAGAAACTTTATTTATGTACTAACATAAATAAAGCATAGCAGTAAAAGAATTAGGGAAATTAAGTTAAAAATATGAGGAGTATGTTGAAATAACCCAGGTTTATAACCAGCAGTTGAGACAGATCAGTGCCGAGGTGGGTTGGTCATCCTGCAGATTGTGTCCGTGTGTCAGACTCTCTGATGGTCTCTCCTCTGACTTCCTGGCTGCCTCAGGTACTGCAGCACTTTTTAAAGGCTGATCATTTCGTAATACATGCATTTAATACTTTTCCTAACATATCTTAAAGTTAAAAAATAAAAGAGGAAATGTCATCAGTTACCTGTCCTTTCAGAATACCTTATTCACCTTAAGGAACCCTGCGCATGTTCTTTTTATTTTTTAAAGATTTTACTTATTTATTTTTAGAGAGCGGGAAAGGGAGAGAGAAAGAGAGGGAGAGAAATGTTGATGTGCAAGAGATACATTGATTGACTAGGGACCGGGCTCAGAACCCAGGCCTGTGCCCTGACTGGGAGTCGAGCCGGTGACCTTTCAGTTCTCAGGCCGGCACTCAAGTCTGCTGAGCCACCCCAGCCATGGCCCTATGCATATTCTTAACGTCATTTGTGAATTCTGATACATACAGGTTTATTGTAAGGATTAAAACAATGTTTATAAAGTGTTAAACACTGTGCCTAGGACTTTGGAGGCGATAAGCAGTAGGTGTCTTCATATTAATAAAGTTGAGAATTTAATGAGATGGATGAATGGGTTACGTTAAAAAAGGTTATATTGCCCTGGCTGGTGTAGCTCAGTGGATTGAGCGCGGGCCTGCAAACCAAAGGATTGCGGTTCGATTCCCAGTCAGGGCACATGCCTGGGTTGCAGGCCAGTTCCCAGCAGGGGACGCGTGAGAGGCAACCATACATTGATATTTCTCTCCCTCTCTCCTTCCCTTCCCCTCTAAAGATAAATAAATAAAATCTTTTCTTTAAAGGGTTATATTGTAGGAGTCTAGTTTTGCTGAAAATTGTTATCTATACACATTAGATAAACTAACAGGATTGAAGTCAATGGGTTGAGTGAAGAAATTACAGGGCATTTTCTTCTGTCTTCATTTTCCTTTTTTTAAAAAAAAATATTTTAATTTACTCTTTTGTTTTCTTTTCTTTTTTTTTTAAAGTAATGTTTTGGCCCTGGCTGGTAAGGCTCAGTGGGTTGAGCACTGGCCTCAGAACTGAAAGGTTGCCAGTTCAGTTCCCAGTCAGGGCACAGGACTGGGCCAGGTTCCCCACTGGGGGCATGCAAGAGGCAACCAGTTGATATATCTCTCACACATCGATGTTTTTCTCCCTCTCTTTCTTTCTCCTATCCCCTCTCTCTAAAAATAAATAAGTAAAGTCTTTAAAAAATATGTTGGCAAAAGATAATAAAATGTTTTCATATCAGGGAGACATGCTGGGGAAATTATCTATAACAGTTTTCAGTACTCTCAAAGCCAAGAGGATGGCAAACTGAGAGGAGCAAGAGAACCAAAAGAATGAATGAAATGGTAGTGTTAATCTGGAAAATAGGCGGTTAAAATTGCTTTTATGGGCATCCTGTGGAGATATCACGGTTTGGTTCCAGACCACCATCGTAATAAAGCCAGTATTGCAATAACAGGAGTCATTCATTATCTTTTTGATTATGGTGGAGGGTCTTGCCTTCAATTTGTGAAGCGCAGTAAAACGAGGCATGGCTGGAATCGGTAAGGAACCAAGACCGGTCTGATGAAATCTTTGCCTGCTAGAAGGAAGGAATGAGGCCGAGAGCGCCTGCCGCAGACCTCGAGGAAAGCTATTTCTGTATGGTGGCCTCCTGATGGTGGCCCTCACTAAATGCATGGCATTTCTTTTACTTCTTGAGTTCTTAAACCTTTTAGGTTCATCTCTTCTTTCATCTTCCCTCTCCTACTCCATGCAATGAGATGTCTTTGTAGTTTGAAAAGAATTGGACAAATAATGGAAGTTCTACATGATAGGTAATACATGGGGCTCAACCAGCAGATACGGAATGCAGGTTATGTAGGTGGAAGCTAAATTTTTATGGTGTCTAGATTGAGGCTTTTGGGGGAAGTTGGAGCAGCCACCCAGAGTGATGGTGTGCAGCCCTGGACAGACTGCCTCTTAGTGATGGCTGGGTGAGAGGCACGTGCTTATCAGGCCAGTCAGAACTAGATGAATGAAACACAGAATGGGTTTAAAAAAAAAAAGAGCGGGGCCAGTGGGACTGGCACGCTGCATGTAAAGGCTCCCCTCGTTTCAGACGGTGTTGCCAGTTCGGAAATGCAGACCTGTCGTCAGGTCTTCTCTCTGCATGCCCTCTCCCCAAACCTGGAAATTCTCATTTGTGGAATTTCCTTAGTACTTTGTATTTTCAATAAAATACGTTCAGCCTGTGGGCCACCATTTTGTACTATGTAGATCAGTAGTCGTAAGACTGGATTGTACACCTCTCTTTGAATTGTTTAAACTTGCATCCTTGAAAAGACTAATTTGGTCAGTCCAAGTCTTACTGTTTTGAACAAATTCCAGGTGCCCTGTAGGAATTAGCAAGAAGTCCCAACTGTAAACCCTTAGGTGCCAAACCTACTGCAGCCACAGGATGGAGAGTCTTAACCCCCAAGAAAGCACCTTGGTTTGAACACAAAGCCACACATCTCTGCTCAGTGTGAATGAATCCAGACCATACTTTTTTTTTTGCCTTCTCTAGAACTTTCATAGAGAAATACTGTTGCTCTGTGAGACTCTTCTGCCATGATTCTATGTGTTCTCTCGAAGCCAGAAAGCAGAATTTTAAAAGCTTTTGGGCCTGGGAGCATGGGACAGATTGGTCCACATTTTGGTGAAGTCATTTGTATATAGGCACATCTTGGTTTCATTAGTTAGAAAGTTGTTCAGTGTTATATCTTGTTCCTCGCACAGGGACACCATGCTATATTTTACCCTGCAAACCTTTGGCTCAGCATTTGACCAGCCCTGACTGACGAACTACAATCTTAATGTCTTGCAGATGCTGTTGATGGAGTGATGAATGGCGAATACTACCAGGTACAGAGTAATTACGTTGCATGATAGTGCTCAAGAGTCCTCCTTTCCTGTGGTTTCCATTGACTGACCGAGAAAGGACCCCACTCCCTTGAACCGTACTGGGTGTGTTAGTGGCTGGTGTGTGACCTGCCGAAGTAGAAGGATTTGAAGAGAAGTGACACTGATAGAGCATTATTTTAAATGCCGTTGACCTGGCCCTAATGGTATCAACTGTATTCTTAAGAAATGACCCTTCATGCTGCTGCTGCTGATGATGATGATGATTGTGAATTTAAGTGCTGTCTGTGTCAAGCACTGTTTATAATTTTATTTAATTCTCACAACCACCTCAAGGACCTGTACTGTTGTTATTCCTGTTTTACAGATGAATAAACTCAGGCATACAGAGCTTCAATCAGTAGTCTCAAGTAACAAAGGCAGCATGTGGTGGGGCCAGCATTTGAACATTTTAGGTTGTATGGAGAGGGGGGCTGATACTTGTGATGAATAAATACCATTACTTTTTCCTCTACATCACAGGTGGCAAACACACAGCCCCCAGGGTGAATCTGGCCCTTCACTTGTTTTATCCGGCCCAGTACCTTGTTTCTACCCTGCGGGCAGCGCCGAGCTCCCTGCCTCTAGTTAAGGCGTAGTCACATTTACGCAGTCCTAAAATTACATTCAGCCCTTTGAAGGCAGTCATGAGGCTGATGTGGCCCCCGGTGAGAATGAGTTTGACACCCCGCCTAAGGGTTTGACACCCTTACTAAGCTTTCGGTTGCTGGCCCAACTTGCATTGGTTGAAATAGAGAACTTGCTTGTTTTTATCAGTGAGGGAGCTCTGAGATGGGTTAGGTGTCCTCGGACCAGAACTCTGACTCAGTCCTGGGACTTAGGCTCTGCCTGCTGAGTGTGCAGTTTTGTGCTCAGGTTTTTTCCATGGTGGTGAAATGGCTGCAGCACTTCCAGACCTCGCGTGTGCATGGCATATAATCTAGAACAAAACCAAGGGTTTTTCTCTCAGCCACTCCTAAAAAGTCCTGCATTTTCCTCTGGACCAACCAAGTAATCACTGTAGTCTGAGGGAAGCGCGTGGAGCTTAGCGTCTGCTTGGGTTTCCGCCCATCTCTCAACCAGTCAATTGGCAAGAACGATGAGATTCGTCTGATTGGTTTAAACCAAAGATGAACATTTCCTTTTCTTGTAAATGGCCAGATAGTAAACATACTAAGCTCCGTGAGCCATACGGTCTGTCAGACCACTGTGTTGCTGCAATACGAAAGCACCCGGAGACGTATATGAATGACTGGGCATGGCCGTGTTCGAGGGAAACGTAATTACAAAGCAGGTAGGGCCTGAACTGTAGGTCCTGGTCCCAGGTTCAGAACTGGTCCTTTGGCGTGAGACAGAATGTGGTTCGTTTCCAGGGTTTATCCTTAGTAGCTATGGGTTTGGACACGTCATTTTTCTCTGCCTCAGTTGAATCCTCCAACTGTGAAATGAGAATAAAAATTTGCTTTGTAGGTGTTTGGGAGAGAAACCTTTTATGTGCCTGACACATGGGAAGTGTTAATGAGCTAGTTACTAATACTTTAAATAATTTTTGCCACCTTTATTTATTGCCTGCTTATGTTAAACTGGTAATACCTAGTTCAGCAGGTGAAATAGTTCTCTAAACATTAAGTTTTATTTGGGTCTTTGTCAGTCTCTCTATTAGCCCCCAGATCTACCCCGTTATGAAGAGCAGTCGGCGTCCCTCCACACTCGCGGCTCTGTCATTGCCCCCCTTTTTATTGTTTCTGTGGTGACTGCAGTTACTGTACATTTTCTTTTGGATTCTCCTCAAATTCACTATATTTTGATTAAGTGGTATTAAGTGACCTATTTCCTGTATTGTATAATAGCAGGTCTTAAATTCTAGGCCTTGCTCTACTGTGTACTTTTTGTTACATTGAAAATATCACATAATCTGTGTTAAGCAAGGAAACCAAAACTGATAGCACTGTTTCCTAGTAAGGCCATTACTCACCTCCCGGACTTTCCTCTCTCCCCCTCATGTCCCATTTATTAGCAGATAGGATAACAACTACTCTGCCTCCTCGTGCGTGGTGAGGATTAAGTGCAGTGATGCCGAAAGCTCCCATCTGCGTGTAAGATTGCAACACGAGATCGTAGATTGTTACTGCTTCTCAGGCAGTCCTTTAACATTTTATAATTGTCAGGGCTCTGCATAGCCAGGGCTTCTAACTTGGGTGAAGTGCATTTCAGGAAGGAGTTTTTGGTACTGATAGAGTACAATTGTGTTTTGTGTTAAGGAAAGTAATGGTCCAACAGACAGTTATGCAGCTATTTCACAAGTGGATCGATTGCAATCAGAACCTGAAAGTATCCGTAAATGGAGAGAAGAGCAAACGGAACGCTTGGAAGCTCTTGGTAAGGAATCCCTTTCTATCTTTGGGTATCTGTTTTCAGTGGAATAGTTAACCTTGACTCTCCTTTTATTCCTTTTTTGTGCAGATTAGCCTTAATGTCCTCGTCTAGTGTTTGGGAAGACAATCTTTCTCAACCTGAATGTCACAGTACTACTGATGTGGGGACACTCATTCACAGGCCCTTGTGTGAGGATTAGGGCAGCCCAGAGAGTCACCAAGTGTGTCCTCTCTCCTCTCAAGAAGAGGAGAGTGATGCTATGAAAAGAGCTGTGGACTCCCAGCTGTAACTCTTACCAACTGTGGGCGCTTGGTTAGCCAAACCTCGCAGAGTCTGTTTCTTCAGCAAAGAGAAGCAAGATCCGTATTACCAACCCCAAGGGCATTCTGAGATGGTCTTTATGAGAGTGCGTTTTGTAAACTTGAAGGGGTTATATCCATGTGAGAGACTTCACAGTCCATTTATCATCTGAAGGCTGAACTTTTTAAAATACATTTTATTGATTATACTATTACAGTAGTCCCAATTTTTCCCCTTTTGCCCCCCTTCTTCCTTCCCCTCTAAAATTAAATCTTTAAAGGGGCAGGGGGATTGTTGCTGTGGTGTGGCCCCTGGGCTATTGGGGTACGGCTGCAGTTTGTTCAGTGTTATCTTCCACCTGTGGCTGAAGGGAGTGGTCCCCTGTTCCTGCCTTTGAGTCCTTTCCAGTTTGAGTGCTGGCTGTGAAGGTGTGTGAGGTGGAGGCTGTCCCCAGAGTCCAGGGGACTCTGAATCCTCCCTCTCAACTTCAGAGACAGAGTTGGGGTGTTAACCCGGGTTGAGCTTCCACTGCCCACTGCTCCCCTAGTTGCAAGTCTCAGGAGGCCGGAGGAGAGGGAGAACTAGAGAATGTCCTGGTATGGGCCACCAACACATTAGGGTGGTCGGTGACACGGGCTGTGAAAGAATTCACTAAGAGAAGAAAGTGTAGAGAGTAAGGTTTTCATTCACTCTCCAAGAGACAAGAGGGGCTTAGTATGGAGAGACACACCAGCTCAGTCACATTTTTTGTCCATTTTCAGATATAGACATCACATGCTTCAGGCCTAAATGTTTTACTGCAAATCTAGAAATATAGCACTCTTCTGTGCAACCAGAGTCTCAGCATTATTATTCCTTCTTGGGGGCCACTGAACTAGTACAGGTACGACTCCTATTTTTCAGATGGGTAACTGACACCTAGAAATCGGAAGGGGCATGACCCAGATATCACAGCCAGTTAGTGTAAAATCTGTTGTCTGTCCAGTCCAACTTAGGGCAGAGTTTTCAGAGCATAGGACACACTTAAGTTTGAACCTTTACAGCGCTGTCCCGTAGTTACTTCTTTGATTATGGTAATACTGTGTGGCCATTAAGCTGTTAAGCATTTGAAATGTGGCTTGTATGACTGAGAAACTGAATTTTAAATTTTATTCAGCTTTAATAAATTTAAATGGCTGCACGTGGCTAGTGCTGCTGTACTTACTGGATAGTACAGCTTTAGAAAGACAGGCATAGGTCTTCCTGGTGCTAGCAGTGCCCGGCCTTGCTTATTCCTTGTACATCTCTCCTCAGCAGACTGAGAGGCAAGACTTAGTCGGTATTGGTACTACTGGAGTATTTGTCATGTTACAGAACCCAACTTTCTCTTTTCCCAAAGTTTAACAAAATTGTTTTGTTCATGGAAAGAGTTCACTTTGGTGTCTGGGAAAATCGCATTTTCTTTTTCAATGATCAAATGGGGCATTTAGGGGATATTCTGTGAAGTATTGTTTTCTTAATTTACGATACCTTCCAGAGGGAAGTCAAACATTTGGCCTTATTGTTCTGATTGAATGGAATGGAATTTGTCCATGAACGAGGTGTTTCTGCAGTTGCACCTTTTTCGCCTGCAAGGACTGTGAGAAGGCACAAGATGCTAAGAATAGAGAACCAGTGTCAACGGTTTGTAGCTTAGCCGCTGGTTCTTCTTAAATAACGTGCTTTTCTGTGAATAGTAATGAGGCTGGCCAGAAGAGACAGCTGTCAGTGTGCCCTGCTGTCTAAGGGGACTCTTTATCCCTCCCTCCCCCTTCTCTCTGCCAGATTCAAAGAGATAGTGTTATGGCTTGGATCTTTATCTCATCAAGCTAAGTGTTTAAGAATTCTAAATTCTAACTGATGGTGTCACTTCATAAATCTGTAAAAGAAGACAATTTAAAGGGACTGTTTTATGTAGTAACTATAATTTGTACAAATGGTCACAATTTTTATTTAGATAAAATTTTTAGAGATAAATTTTTATGACAGTTCCTACTATGTGATAACATTTAAAAAGTTATCAGACTACACAGAAGGAAAATACTCTTCAATCAGAAAGTAATTTTTTGGAAGTAATTTCACCAGTCTTGAAAAGGAGACCTTGCATTTTGAGTATGGTATTTTTCAGGTTTCTTGCCCCCGGGGCGCTGTGAGCCCTTACCATCTCCCATCGCAGCCCAGCGCCCTCCATTCTACCACGTCCACTTAGTAACAGGGCGGACGTGCATCAGGAGTTCACTCTGTACGTTTGAGTCATCGGTAGAAATCTGAGTAAACCAGTTCTCCTGAGACGTAGGTCACCTGATAAGTTAGATAGCTGGGTAAAAAGTGATTTTACAACGTAAAACCATGCGGGAGTTTTTAGATGCCGTTTAGTCTAGCAGTTACAGACCGCTTTCTGCAGGTTGTTCCTACCAGACATTTTTTCAGAGGCCCTAAAAATGGCCTGGGTTGCTCCCTTTCTTCCCTGGGATGGTCACTTACCACCACCACCGCTTTCTCCTCTTCCCCTCCAGGACACTAATTGCAGGCTGGGCTCTGGCTCCACCCTGCCCAAACTCTAGTCTGGGGCATTGGCGATCACTGTGCAGTCACATCTTAGGATTATTTCTAGGCTGTGCTTCCCTTTCAGTCCTGCCCTTCAGAAGCAGCACAATGCAGTAAAAACGTGAGCCTTACAGGTAGACCTGGGTTCGAGTCCTGACTCTGCCCCTTACATAAAGTGACCTTTACGAGGGTTTCT
Source organism: Carollia perspicillata (assembly GCA_004027735.1). Lineage (NCBI taxonomy): Eukaryota > Metazoa > Chordata > Mammalia > Chiroptera > Phyllostomidae > Carollia > Carollia perspicillata. Next base: position 12,793 of record PVKM010005873.1, on the reverse strand, counting down.
CAAACCATCTGGCTAGAGTTTTTCTCACTGCCATCTAGGAGACGCCAGTTCACCTCCTTGGGGTTGTTGGAAAGACCACATGGGACGTCTGCAGAACACCTGCCAGAAGGATGTCCTTAAAAACGTGTCGAGTGAAGTGTCAGGGGAACTTCAGGTGTCAGTGCAGCCGTGGCTGGGACTCGTATTTCTTTTTCTCCCACTACTACTGACATGTCTCTTTATTTTAGGTAAATGTCTTAGGAAAATCCATATTTAAACCTGAGAAACTTCCTGTTAGGCGTGCATTTTCTAATTTCTAGAACCTTTGCAGATAACTGTTAGTAATGATCCCCTGCCCTCTGCAGGTCCCTTCACCAGAGCTTCTCCTTCAGTTCTGTCCCAGCCCTGCCACAAACTCGCTCCCAGTGGGACTGCTCCCAAACTGCAGTCCCAGTGTGAAGAGATTTTGTGGTCTTCCCAGCCCTTAACATCTATGTTCTGTTCCCTGGCTTCTGAATCTTCTCTACATCCAGTAATTTTCCTATAGCTCCCTGCTTCATAGAAGTGCTGCTACCATATTTAGTTAACAAGAGAGTGAGTGCCGTCTTGTTTTACAGAACCGTTAGTGGTCAACCCGAGGTATGGAATGTAGGCTATGAGAAGACTTTATTAAAGGGTTATCAGCTATCAGCAGTTCAGCCCGAACTAACATGGGCAGCATCACTAAAGAATCACCTCTAATTGCTTTTCCCTGAGTTGGCGCCCTCAGCGTCTTTTTTCTGTTAAAAGTATCCCTACTCCCCCCACCCGCACCCCGCCAGAAAACAAAAATATACCTGCACACAGCATAAGTTTAATAAGATCAAAATAGACGGATGAAGTGAACTTGAATTTGTGTTTTGTCTCGTGTTGTCTTTCTTTTCCTTCCCGTCAAAGATGCCAACTCTCGGAAGCAAGAAGCAGAGTGGAAAGAAAAGGCAGTGAAGGAGCTGGAAGAGTGGTACGCGAGGCAGGACGAGCAGCTGCAGAAAACGAAAGCGAACAACAGGTCAGTCCGCGGGGCTCCCAGCACAGCTCGTTTTCCGATGGGATCGAATCCATTGCCAACAGCCAGGGCAGGTTCTCAGCTGCCGACTCTGTTTGTGCGAAATGTCTTTGTGGATTTTTTTAAAAGCGCTTGAAACATAAGGATTGCAAGTCTCTTGGGCCTTATGAGCATAATTTAGCCTGTCTGTTAGCCATCGTGAGTAGTTTTAGTGAGTTTAGCTCTTCAGCCAAGAGTTTGGTTCATATGCACCCCTTGTAATGGTATGATACAGCAAAAGGAAGAGTTATTTCATGGAACCCCAAAGTGAAAGGCCACTTTCATGGCTCTTAGGATCTCAGTCCCCGGAAGCTGTTTCCAGACTGCGTCTGTTGCTCCCCTAAATACAGCCCTGCCCCCTGAAAGCTGCTTCACGGGGGAGTCCATTTGCAGGGAATGCGCTTTCTAGTGAAGTAGCCAATGACGGTCACCCAGCACAGCAACTTCAGAACTCAGGGTTCTCTGGGCACCTGTCTGTAAGAAAACCTCGGACTTTTAAAAATGCTTTTTTCAGAATTTACTCACTAACTGAAGGCCTAAGTAGTTGTGGGCGAAAACACTCTATGTCGCCGCTGACCAGCAGCTGCGGCGCTTAATGCCGTGTGCCTAGAGTCCCCTTGGAAGGAGTTGGGAGGAAGAGAGGTGGGCGCGACGCCGCGTGCCTCGGCGTGTGATGGGCTCGCCTGGCCTGCTGGATTGACTTCACTCCCTTCCGTGTAAAGATGGGCCAGACTGGGCTTGGCGATGGTTTTAATTTTCAGGGTAAAAAGCCCCAGGTTCCTGTCCTCTGAGGCAGAAGTAGGTATAAGTGCCCTTGTCTCTGTCAGCATAATTGAGATGGAAATCAACCAGAAAAGAGGAAGCCGATCACTTTGCCGGCCAGCCTGTGCCACTGTGGAGCAGCTGTGGCAGAACGACGGTTTGCGTAGAAGCCTTCGGCTGCCACCTGTTGGCCATCCTTGGTTCTGTCAGCTGCCCCTCAGGTGCCAGGTTTGAGCCTCCGTCCTGGCCACCATCCTGCGGGGGATGCACTCTCTGCGCCCACTGGGATTCCGTTTGAAGTCCTGTGAAGGGTGGGGTGGGGACCGCTCTCAGGTCTGGGGTTTCTGCTGGGCTTGTGGTCACTTCAGAGTGCCGACAGTCCAGGCTGCTTCGTCCTGTGCTCATTTAAGATGGTTTCCCCCACCTGCAAGTTCACGTCTCTTAGAGAAAGATGAGTGGGTGCTCTGTGCAAGGTGCTGTTTACCCTGAGCCTATGAGTCTGCTCTGAAGTCGTACGTGGTCAAACCCAGTGACCCTCCCTGTTCAGGGTCCCTGAGGATTAAGCAAGCTGGCGTGCAGGTTCTCAGACGTAAAATATGATTATGTTGGGAACAGGCTTCCCATTGTAGACAGGTTTTCAAACCAGTTTTGCTAAACTGTATCCTTTCTGTCTGTATAATACAGAGAATTAGTTGTCCTCGAAGAGAATAATTATACCTGCTCTTAGGAGCTGAGTCTTAGAGCTTTAGTCTCTTCAGGCATTGGTGTAGGGCTTAGTGTGCTTTTCTTTACATAAAATTGTGGAACGTTGGGTTGGATGGTCTCAGAGATGAGCCCAGGTTCCAGAGAGGCTGGGGAGAGTGAAGCTCCCACTCATTGGGAATGCGGAGCTGTCACTGCCTCGTAGAAACCTCGCAGCACAGGGCCGACCCCGAGTGTGTAAAGCTAACAGCACACTAGCCACCGTCACCAGAGTTGTTTTAAATACAGATTTTACCTACTTATTTTTAGAGAGAGGGGAAGGGAGAAGGGAGAGAAACATAGATCGGTTGCCTGTCGTACGTGCCCCAGAAGGGATGGTTTCTACACTTTATGCCAGTTACTCAGCGGACTGCGGTGGAAGCCATTACAGAACCACTTTGGGGGGCTTCTTCCAGTGGCATCCCCCTCCCCTGGAGGTCTGGACATTGCTGACGGTTGGCCCTCGTGGGACTAATGGAGTAAGTCCCATTTATATGTGTGAAATGACTCATCTTTCTCGTCTGTCGGCAGGTAAATAGTAAATATTTTGAGAAAGGAACATGGGGGTGCTCAGTTCAAGCAGTACCATTCTCCGTGGGCGACTCCGCAGCAGCTGGGCGGCTACAGGGGCCCGCAAATACAAGGCAGAGAGAAGTCGAAAGAGGCGGCTCGGGGTAGCAAGGGCCCATTTTTATGAGTGTATCATGAGGCTTCCTGCCTTTCAGGTGCCCGCAACTGAGGCCTCCAGAGCACATCTGTGCCGGGCACTGGGCTGGGCTGTGGGCAGACGACAGTCAGCAGACTTGTCGTGGTGTCTCTGGGCTGTGTTGGTCCTCAGGCTGCATCTCCTTCCTTGTGCAGGGCCTAAATCTCACTGAACAAGAGCCATGAGTTACTGTATTTTGCTGTCTATAATGTGCACTTTTTGCCCAAATTTTTGAGAGAAAAATAAGGATGCACATTGTACATGGGTAGTAATAATTTCTTATCTATATAAATGTTTTTAATTCTTTTATTTATGCTTATGCATTAAAAGTGTAACTCTAGAAAGCAATCACAATATCCATATGCAAAACAGTACCCTAGAATACAATAATCGGTTTTGTTTCTAAATATAAGTAAATAAAATACTGAATTAAAAAATAAAAACGGAAGATTTTTCCCCCCTGAAAGTTGGGGCCACAAACATGGATGTGCCTTATACACAGGAGCACATTATACACGGCAAAATACGGTGAGTGACAACACATGGAGAAGAATTCTCTTTTCGTAGGAGCCAGTCAGAGGAGTTTATTCCTCGAGAACTCCAGACCGTGTCCCTTCCCAAACCCTAACAGAATCATTTCCCCTTGTATAGGTAGCTTGGGTGCTGACTTTGGAGGCTCGAATGGGTCTGCGGAATCCACGGTGCTCAGTGAGGCGCGTTCTTCCCATGCCCACTCTGTGTGTGTGGGCCTCCTGAGGGACTTGTGGTCAGGCCCGGAAGGCATTCCTCCTCCCCGCCCCCAGGCTTCCCCGCCCCCTCCCGCTGCCTCACCTGGGATTGCTGCCCTCGTCTGCAGGGTGAAGCACGAACAGGTGGAGGGGCCGCCTGTGCTCATTGAACGAGATTTTCCATTTGTCCTGAGTCTGTACCAAGACGGAGCAGTGCTGTCAGACAAGCTCTTAAGTCTCGGGACTAGCTGCAGAGGAGCAAAAGCCGGACGTTCAAGCCTTTGTCGTCTTAGTGATGCCTTGTCAGGAGTCGTTAAACCTTTATTTTCTTCCAGCACAAGCAAGCACAGTTGCAATTGAGTAGGGTTAGTCCTTTTGTGTAAGCTAAAAGGATTCTGGGTTGACAAGCTGGCCTGCCTTTCCTTTCCCTCCCACTCATTTTGCCCACAGACAACTCTGTTTTCCTGCTGACTCACTTTGAGCTACAATCAGGCTGTTCTTTTTTGCTTTCTTTAAGTTTCCACAGAACACCTCCTATGTATAAACCAAAACGGTAAAGAAGGAAGGATATGTGTGAGTTTAAAAATAAATTAAAATTACTAGCATCTCCCTTCAAATAAATATGTGAGCTTATGTTAATACATGATTGTCCTTTAAAAAAATGTCCCTTCCATTCCTGTGTCCCAGACTGACCTAGCAAAAGACAGGATCCAGACTCCTTGAGGGAGGTTCCCTGCCCACCCACAGTGGGTGGCGTGGGCAGCACAGGGCACCTGGGTCTAAGCCAGCCTGTCCCCTGCAGTGTAAACTCTGCCACTCAGCAGGCCCCACCTTCTTGTCCCCAGAGCCCTGCCATTTTGAGCCATACCTGTTGTGAGAATTCAGGAAGGATAAAGTGCTGGCTTCTGGGCTGCACCTAGTCAAAGTCAAGTCTGGCCTGCACTGACCAGACAGAGACGGTCCTATTCAGCGAGACATTGTAAACCAGAGCCCTCATCTGCAGTCCTGCCCATCAGACCTTGCCTCCAGCTGCTTTTTTCTCTAAAGTGGGAATTTTGAAATGACCTTAAAGTGTTCCTAGAATACTGAAAATGATCCCACCCAGCTAGTGTAGGGAAGCAGCGGATAAATCCAAGAAAAAACTGGCTTTGAGACCTAGCGAGTCTGGCAGCATTCATGCCCGGTGATAGTTCCGAGGCTGGCAGGAAGGTGTCGTGGCCTCCTACTAGCGCACAGCAGCCCGGACGTACTAACATACAGTGAAGAGAGCCAGGTAACTTTGGTCGTGGGTTCTGCCCGTTGCCTCTTACTGCTGAGCAAGTTGCTTCGTCTCCAGGCCTCCATTACCTCATCTGCAAAACGAGGTGAACACTCAGTGTCCTAGGTTGCTGGGGTTGAGAATTGAACCAACACAATGTCTGTAAAAGGGCTTAGCCCATAAGTAGGTGCCTAGGAAATGTTCACTGTGGCTAGGAAAGGCAAGGGGGAGAGTCCCTGTGGGGAAGGCCAGCCGGGAAACTGTCCATGCCTGCTGGAGTCTCCAGCGCTGGAAGCCTCCCTTGGGTTAGGATGGATGGAGCTTTGGGAACAGCTTTCCCAGAGCACAGTTGTGCCTCTATGATGGATTTGAGATGTTTCTGCTTCTCAATGTTCTCTCTTTTTTCCTGCCTGCTTGCCTGCCTTTTGGACCTCTTGCTGTCTAGGGTGGCAGATGAAGCTTTCTACAAACAACCCTTCGCTGACGTGATTGGTTATGTGTATGTTGCAAAACTAATTCCTTTTGTTTTGATTCTATTTTTTGTTTAGAGTTAATGCACCTTTTATACCACAAGTTGCTTTGCTTTTTAAATGATTTCAAATTGGCACTGTGGGGGCTGCTTAAGAGTTGATAAGCTGGGGGTATATGATCCATTGATTGCCTTGCAGAACCATGACTTCCTGCAACTCCGATTGTCATTTTTCATATTCCGGTTTTGGAGGGGAGGGAGCTGTCTCCCTTTCAAAATGTGGGTCGTTTGTGATCTTGTCTGGGAAGGCTTTGGGACTGGAGGGCTCTGACCTCTTGCTGTTGCTGCCACCACTCCCTCCCTGTCCCAGGCGGGGAGGGCAAGTGTCCCCACCTGGGAGAGGTGGACATCCTGGTTAGGAGCCAGTGGGGACAGCAGCATTTTCTACACTTGGCTCCTTGAAGAACGTGTGGGGTTGGTTGCCTTCTCCCTGGGGCCGGGGCGGGGGGTTGTCTCTGCTGGAGGCCTGTAGTGGTTTCTCCACCGTCTTACATGTCAGAAATCGCTGTGTAGTGGCCAGCTTCTGGTGCCCGTGCCCTCTCCCGTGCACAGAGAGGCCCCAGCTCTGAGGTGAAGAGAGCCAGAGCTGTCCGACGTGAACCGGACAAAGAAAATTGCTTTTTCCTCCAAAGAAAATTGCATCTTCTCTGGAAGGTTTTTTGTTTTGTTTTTAGGGATTCCTGCTACCAAAGCAGTATTGCTGAAGACTTGGAAACTGTTTCCCCCTTAAATATGAGGACTAGATTTTGAGTGAAGGCAGACGAAGGTGGAACGGAGGGAGAGCGGAGTTGGTGGGAAGGGTGGCCAGCAGGCTGAGAGGTCTGTAGCATCTCTGGGGCCTGTGATCTTGAGATGTTCATCCCGTTAGAAGGCAGAACTGGGTTTCGTGGGCCCCCAGATATATTTACAGTGAGGCTTGTGAAATGCTGGACTTACAGGTGGTATTGGATTTGATTTTTGCACATTCTCTCTGGAGTAGAAATGGAGACTAGAAAGGTCGAGTCTGGGTTTGCTGGGCAGCAGGGTGGCCCAGCAAAGCCAGCTGCACGTTCCCCAGCGTAAATAGAGTGGCAGGGGCATGTCTAGCTTACTGACCATCTGCATTGAACTCATTCTCATTTTCTATATCTGACCTAAAGTTTCCTTGTTTCTTTTCTTCTCTTCACCTTTAAGCACAAACATAAACCATCCTTGCTACAGCCTAGAACAGTTAAGTAAATCTTTCTCACTGCCCCTAACTGTGTGTGCCATGCAGTCGCAGTGTTGTAGTGGCTCTGGCTTCAGCGGTGTTTGCCACGGCCATCCCTGTGAGAGTGCGCCCCTGTCCCCATGGACCAGTCATCTCCATTGCTTTTGCTTTGCCCGTGACGCTTGTTGGAGTAGATGAATCTAGTGTGTCTTCCCTCCTCTTACCACTGTCCACATCGTGGGCTAGAGCTCCCACCAGCTGGTTCCCAAGTGGGGGTGGGCTGACCTTGACTGAAAGAAGGTTGGAGCAGCAGCTTACCAAAAAGCACCTAACGTTGATTGGCTCTCCAGCCATCATTGGGTGCCCACCCCTGCCACAGTGTGCTCTCAGTGGCTCAGGGTACCTGGCTGGAGGGAAAATGGCTGACCTGGAGAATGTCCTAACAAACCCTTTCCAGAATGGCTTTAGTGTCTAATGCCTGCTAGCATGGGAGCTTGTTTTGAATTCCTTTTGATCTGCCCTGTTTCTCTCCAGCCTTAGGAGTAATCCAGAAGCTGTTGTGCAATGAGCTGTGGGCTTTTTAGAAGTCTCTAAATTTACTTGAAACTTAGTACGGCCCCAACATAAACTACTGTGCAAGTTCTTGACAAGCCTCTGCTTTGCTTTTAATGAAGGCACTGTGTGGCTGGCTGAGGACTTGCTTTTTTTTTTAATGCTCTGTGTCAGCAGAGACAGAGAGAGAGAGCCCTGAACCAAACACCTGTATTCCAACATTTTACATGGCAGGGCAGGCACCCCGTGCCGAGGAGAGCTGGCCCCGTGTCTGCTCTCGAGTCCGACCTGGGCCAAGGGCTGTGATTCTTCAGAGAAGCAGAATGCCATCAAGTCAGGCGTGAAGATGCAGTTGCTTCTATAACAAGGCAGCCACCGGGTAGCTCACAGGGGTTCTGCATTAAACCAACATATTTTGTTGTTGCTTCCAGGGCAGCAGAAGAAGCCTTTGTAAATGACATTGACGAGTCATCCCCAGGCACTGAGTGGGAACGGGTGGCCCGGCTGTGTGACTTTAACCCCAAGTCCAGCAAGCAGGCCAAAGACGTCTCCCGCATGCGCTCTGTCCTCATCTCCCTCAAGCAGGCCCCCCTGGTGCACTGAAGAGCCGCCCTGTGGAAACACTACATCTGCAGTACCTTAGTCCCACTCAGTGAGGCTCTTCACATAATTGGATTAATCATGTTGAGTTCTTTTGGACCAAACCTTTCGTCTTTAGAGTTGTTCATTGTTTGTGATTGCATGTTTCTTCCTTCAGCCGTGTTCTCCCTGGCATTCAGAGAGGAGGGGGAGGTGGTGGCAGAGGAAGGGAGGGATGCCTCCAATGGTAGCCTCAATTTGTGCTTTTTGTGTATTATTCTGAGAATAAATTTCTGTTTCAAACAATAAGCATGAAGCTTCATTATTGACCTGAAGATGTGCTGCAGTTTGGAGTGAGGTTTCAAGGAAGCAGGAGTCACTTTTGTCATTTCTAGGGCTGAGGCAGCTCAGCTTGGGACCTCCACCCAAGCCTTGAACTAAAATAGCTCCAAGTCCCTACTGTCTTTGGGAGTTTCCACTTGAAAAGGGAGTTCCAGGACCAAAAGTTAACCCCTCGGTACCCGCTTAAGAGAGCTGTGAATTCTCACCAACCTGTACGTTTCTCCCAGATGGCTCATTCGTCCTGTCCCTTACTTTAGGGTCTTGGGTGGTGTATGTCAGTGGCATGTATTTCTTTGGGGTCATGCACTGTAGTGGGACATTCACTTTCAGATTCAGCCAGTAAACCTGGTCAGACTGGCATTCGTGTGCGGCTAGTCCCATTACTCTGGATTCCCCTGGCACTTTGCTCGTATCTGTGTTGTCAACTCCTTCATCTAGACGGGCCAATACAGTGGCCACTGGGCACATGTATCTACTTTAATTAAAATAGAAAATACCTTCTAGTCCTAGTTACATTTCATACGGCACATGTGGTTAGGCAGTATCCAAATGGCACAGCACAGATTATAGAATATGTCCAGTGTAGAAAGTTCCAGACCACACTGATCAACACAGCAGGTGCCTCTAAGAGACTGCTGTATTCAGGCATCAACATGTTTATTATGTGCCCTCAGAACCTGTCGCATTTTAAGTGATAGTTCAAGCAGCTAATAAAGCTGTGTTTCAGAAATCTGCTTATAGTTACCTGATAGGATTTCCAAGTTGGAGATGGATGTAAACTCGAATACCACACTCAGGCGGGTCTTGCCCTTGTGAAGAAGGAACATCCGCTGCCTCTCCTATGGCAGCTATGTCATTCATGGGAGAGGAACCTTCATCACTTTCTAGCCTCTCTGCTCATTTCTCCCCTTCAGCCACCCCAGACTGCAGTCAGGCAGGCAGTCACTGTTGTTCAACAGTTTGTTCCTTCTGGGCCTTGCTAATGCCATTCAGAATGTCAAAATCCAGCACTGGTTGGGCATCCCAGTTGGTTAGAGCATCACCCTGAGACATGAAGGCTGCTGTTCCATCCCCGGTTCGGGGCACACATAAGAAGCAACCAATGAATGCATGATAGGTGGAACAGCAAATCGATGTTTCTCTCTCAGATCAGCTTTTAAAATGTCAAAGTCCAGTTAGGAACTAGCTTGAAGGCCACCTCCACAGTGCTCTCCTTACTCACTGCCCTGAGCTCCCGAGGCCCCCTGTGCGAGGTCGTGTACCTTTTGGTATTCTCTTGGTGGTGCCATCTGGACTGGTCTTGCCTCCTATACCAGATGGGCTTCTTGAAGTGGGTGTGACAGTTGTGAAATATCAGTAGAGGCTTCTGACATTCCTCAGATCAAGAGGTGACTGGATAATGGGACAGAAGTAATGCTGTGTGACTTCCAAGGCTAGGTCACAAAAGGCAGTGCAGCGGGCAGCGGGCTCGCTGAAACACAGCAGCTCTGGTGATCCTTGAGTCCCCGTGTAAAAACGCCCTGCGTCCTGAGGCTTTCACCCTGTGAAAAAGCTCCAACGAGCCCACATGGAGAGAGACCCGAAACCACAAGCAGGGACAGATGCCTGGCCGGTGCCTAGTGTCCCAGCCTCCTGCTCTTCCAGTGGCAGGCGCTGACTGGAAGCGTATCAGACACCCTGAGGCAGACTTGCCAAGTAGAGCCTTTCCCAAACTCCTGACCCACAGAAACCGTGACAGCAAACAATTACTGTTTAAGCCTCAAATTTTGAGGTGGTTTGCGACAAGGATTACTTCTAAAACCTACACGACCCACATGGGGCTTCACGGGGCTAAAGGAGGGAGCTGGTCCCAGGGACTCAGTGAGTAGTGCTCAGCATTTACTTTCAGACCTCTTTCATCAGATCACTTTACCTTTTATGTCAAATTTTAAATGTTGAACATAGCACTGGAAGTCACAGCCAGAACTTGGCAAGAAAAAAAAAAAAGGAATCCAAATTGGAAAGGAAAAACTAAAACTGTCACTACTTGCAAGCAACGTGTTATGTATAGAAAACCCTAAAGACTCCACCAAAAAAGTTAGAATATATGAATTCAGTAAAGTTGCAGATACAAAACCAATGTACAGAATTCTGTTTCTATATATTAATATCAGAACAATACCATTTACAACTGCATTAAAAAGAATAAAATACCTAGGAATAAATTTAATTAAGGTGGTAAAGACCTGCACACTGAGAACTATCCAACATCGGTGAAAACTAAAGACAACACAAATAAATGGAAAGATATTCTGTGTTCATGGACTGGAAGAATTAATATTGTTAAAAATGTCCATACTACTCAGAGCATTCTACAGATTCAATGACATTCCTATCAAAATTCCACTGGCATTTTTTACAGAATAGAACAATCCTAAGATTTACATGGAACCACAAAAGACCCTGAATAGCCAAAGTGGTCTTGAGAAAGGAGAACAAAGTTGGAGACATCATGCTCTTCGATTTCCAAATATATTACAAAGCCATTGCAATCAAAACAGTATGGTACCGGCATAAAAATGGACACATATATCAATGGAACAGCAACAGAAAGCCCAGAAATAAACCCACACATATATGGTCAATTAATTTACAACAAAGGGAGCCAAGAATATACAATCAAGAAAGGATAGTCTCATAAATTGCATTGAGGAAACTGGACAGGCACATGTAAAAGAATGAAACTGGACCACCATCCTACACCACAAAAATTAACTCAAAATGGGTTAACGACTTGAATGTGAGACCTGAGACCATAGAACTAAAAAACAGGCAGTAGTAAGTTCCTCAGCTTCTGTCTCAGTGATGATTTTCGGATTTGAAACCAAAAGCAAAGGCCAAAAAAGCAAAAGTAAACACGGGGGACTATAAACTTAAAAGCTTCCACATGGCAAAGGAAACGTCGACAAAAAGGCATCCTACTGAATGGGAGAAAATATTTGCAAATTGTATCTGACACAGGGTTAATATCCAAAATTGAGCATGAAGAAGTCATATAACTCCATAGCAAAAAAACCCAGTGTGATTAAAAAATGGGCCGAGGACCTGAATATTTTTCCAAAAAGGACATACAGATGGCCAACAGGTAGGTGAAAAGATGTTCCATATCACCAGTCAGGGAAATGCAAATCAAAGCCTCCCACCTGTTAGAATGGCTACCATCAGCCAGACAAGAAACACTGAATGTTGGTGAGGGTGTGGAGCAAAGACCCCCGCGCTCTGTTGGCGGGGATGTAAACTGGTGCAACCACTACAGAACGCACTACAGCGCTGCCTCAAGGAATCAGAAGTAGAGCAGCCACAGACCCAGCAGTTCCGCTTCTGAGTGTATGAAGAAGACAAAAATACTTAAGGGTATACACACCCTGCGTGCACTTCATCGTTATTCACAACACCCAAGATATGGCAATGAACAGATTAAAAACTCGTGCTGCATATATATAACGGGTTATTCTTCAGCCATAAAACCTATGAAATTTGCCACTTGCAACATGGACGGACCTTGAGGGTATTATGCTAAGTGAAATATATTAGAGAAAGGCAGGTACTGTCTGATCTCACTTAAATGTGGAATCTAAAGAAAAAAACAAACCAAGCTCACAATAAACCACAATGGACTGGTGGTTGCCAGAGGTGGTGGAGTAGATGGTGAGTGAAATGGGTGGAGAGAGTCAAAAGGTACAAATTTCCAGTCATAAAATAAGTAATCCATGGGGGTGTAATACACAGCATGGCTAGCTCTAGTTAATACTATATCACAGATTTGAAAGTTGCTGATAGTTATCGCATCTTAAAAGTTATCACGAGAAACAAATTCTGTAAAATATACATAATCTTTATATTATCAAAGTTTTTTTTTGTTTTGTTAAGAAATCAGTATTAGATGCCTTACAGAAGTTAAATGACCTTCAAAAAGTTAAGTGATGCAACAATGTAAATCTGTTCTGGGAATGGAAATGCTTTTAGCTAGTGAGTTAATTTAAGAACAAAACAAAATAAAAGTGCTAGGATTTCCACAAGGAAATATATTTATTTATTTATTTCAGAATTTGCCTCAGTAACAAAAATACTTACATTAAAATAAATTAAGATATGATTATTAACCATATGTAATAATTATGTTGGAATATATTAGTCTTTCCATGAATTTAAAAACTAAGATTTGGTTTTAGGTTCAGTACCATCCTTCATATATTTGGGTAGCAATGCAATTGTCTGGCGTGGAAAGTGGTTACAGATTCCACCAAGGAACAACTGACGCCCCTTCACAGTACACCATCTGGCCTCAGACACTGATGGCCAAGC